>JAOTOK010028460.1:0-11611 GCA_025770025.1 Virgularia gustaviana
TGATGTGACTGTTCTAAGTGACCACCAAGTGTTTTGCTCACGTCAGCGAAATGACGCCAGTGAAACCCTGCTATTGAAGGGTTCTTCTAATTGAGGCAAATATATAATCATTGTTGGCAATGGCAATAACGAAACAATTTTTAAATTCTACATTCCTGCAACGCAAGGAACACAAAAACAATCAGATGATGCTCATTTTACCGTTTCTTGTTCAACAAAAGATTTTTTTAATTCGTCGTGGGCTTGTTGTAAATGTTGATGGCGCTAAAAACGATTCAAATATAGAATATTTATAAGATTTCATTCTGTTTGATTTACTCTTAGTTAACATCACCATTTCTCCTCACCTGTTTTAAATCCTCAAACTCCTGCGTTTGTGCTTCCAACTGGGAAACGTTTTCGTTCACTCGAGCCAGTTCTTCCTGAAGTCCTGACCTCCAATCTCGTTCAATTTTCAAATCAACTTCTAATGAATTTCTACACAAAAAGATACAAGAAAGTTATATTATACCATAAAGTTTATACACAAAGTTTATGAAACTTTCTTCACCCACCTTTTCCCTTCACTGTCAACTAACTGTTTACTTATTCCCTCAATTGTTTCTTCAACAGCACCTTTCTGACTCTTTACTTCAAGCAAACTGAAACAATAAAAGACATGATAGGAATATATACTCTGTTAAATAACGTATTGTAACAAGTTCACGGGCAATCAGGTGATTGATTTGAAATTGGTTACGCAACTGTGATTTAGAGATTTTTTATGTAACTCAGAAAAAAAATTCTGAAACAGAGTTGCGTTATAAATGTCGTATACACTCTTATTCTTCTTCCACTTCTTCATGTTTTGATCCCCTCCAAATCTCCCGCACTATCGATAGGATATCTTCCCCCCTATCTCCCTTCCTATCTCTCTCCCTATCTCTATCCCTATCTCTATCCCTATCTCCCTCCCTACCCCCCGCCCTATTTCCCTACCTATCTCTCTCCCTATCTCCCTCCCTATCTCCCTCCTATATCTCCCCCCTATACCTCTATCCCTATCTCGGCTCTCCCTAATTCCCAATTCACCTTTTCTCCATTTCTTTAGATTCATTTGTCATTCGTGAACATTTCTCTTGTAATTCTGCCCATTTTTCCATATTTTTTGCATTTGCTGTTTGGCTCTCCTGAAATATAACATTAAACACTTTCAAAAGTTATGTCACCCTTCATAGGACTACATTCAATACTATTGCCGTATAAATACGATACCTGCCATTTAGTGTGTAAATCTAGGTTAATTTTCTTAATATCTTCTAGTTGTCTTCTTAACGATATCAGCGTGTCCTGTTTATCATGAATATCTTTTTCCAACAGCTGCATCGCTACCTACATAATACATCGCCTCAAACTGATTAATAATGCTATCAATTCCACTATACTGTACATGCAATTTTACAAAGTACTGGGCAGTGGGCCAGTTTTAATGGGCTTCTCTCAGATTACCTGCGCGGCAGGCCCCGGAAAAGCCTAGCCCCCATGGTCAACCGCGCAGGCTAGTTCTCAAACGAGGACGAAATTGTAAACTTGAGTTCAAACAAGCGCTTTCACGTTATGCACAGATCTACAAGGGTTATTGTACGTGTAGAACGCGTTTAATAAATTGACTACAGAATAACTGGAAGATGAGCTATTTAAAATTTAGAAAAAAAACGAGTTGCGTTCTTTTATTGAGTTATAATAAGAAGACTTTAGAAGGGCACGAAAGAAGTGTCAACTTGAGAAAAATCTTTTGAATTTAAACAAAAGACGCGCGAAATTTTTCTTATTTCGCCGACCGTGAAATCGGCCCTTTATAAACTTCTCTTAGTGTTCTTCTAAGATTTCGAATGCATTATAACTCCAAACAAACACATGACGAACTTTTTTTTGCTTTTATCCCGCGAGGTGCATAACTGGCAGGTGCATAACTTGCAGGTGCATAACTCGCAGGTGCATAACTCGCAGGTGCATAACTTGCAGGTGCGTAACTTGCAGGTGCGTAACTTGCAGGTGCATAATTTGCAGGTGCATAACTTGCAGGTGCATAACTTGCAGGTGCATAACTTGCAGGTGCATAACTTGCAGGTGCGTAACTTGCAGGTGCATAACTTGCAGGTGCATAACTTACAGGTGCATAACTTGCAGGTGCATAACCTGCAGGTGCGTAACTTGCAGGTGCATAACTTGCAGGTGCATAAACAATGAAATTTGCTATATTTTGCTGTGATGTCTAAAGTGAAAATTGCTGTTGCTCAGTTCCAAATACAGATGGATGGTCATGTACCAGCAACTATCTCTATGAGGCATTCCAACACAAATCAACCAACCTGGCTTTCATTTTTCATATTTCTCATCAGTTCCAGATCATTTTCAGTTTCCTAAATGTGGCAATATAACTTGTTATATACTCAAAATTATATTGATACACAATATTACAGTGGCCAACATTTATTTACTTTTCTCAGTTGTTTTTCCAGATCTAGCTGCTTCCTGACATCATCATACATTTCATTCAAACCTTCCCTAAATTAAACAGACTGTTTGTTATATTCAAAAATTGTAAACCTACGTACTGTACTTGCATTAAAAAGATCACAACAGTTATTTACCTTGATTTCACATAAGTTTCTCTCTCCACATTTATGTCAGCTTTCACAATCTACAATCAAATCATACATATAATACAGTACCTACCAGCTCTATATGTTATTATAATGACATACTCATAAAGTTATTATAATGACTTAGGCAATTCAATTTCATGCTTTTAACAAGAGCAGTGCATGGTTTATCAGATGTAAAGTTTTCTGGCTTTTGAACCACCCATTGCCATCTCTGTTTCACGTTCTAAAGTACCAGTAGTCTTGGGTCCATAAAGGACACTGTTGACTGCAGTCAATAGAATACATGTTAACTATTAATATTTTATTAATATATTGATTATACTGGTGAAAAACATCAAGTACAGTAACAACACAATTTGATTAATATTATTGCTGTATTATTCTTTAATCTCTCACCTCCATCTGTCTCTTATGTTGCATCACAACAACATCACTTCCTTTCTTTAGTTCATCCCTCTCCTCTACTGCTCCAGAAAGTTGAATCCTGGTTGTGTTTAACTAGAATTTTAAAAATCACTAAAACTTAACACGTTAATCATTTAAGTTCACTATATAACAATGATCATATTAATGACCATAGTGCTTGACAGCAATTACCATGCTCAACAACTAACCTCTTCTGTGTGTTCTCGATTTAGTTCTTCTAACTTCTTGACTTTAGCTTGGAGATCAGTAACAGTTGCACTGCAAATTTAAAGCAAAGAGAAAGTGGTATACTGCCTTCTTTGATGGACATCACAGCACAATTGGGTTTACAGTAATAGACACAGTAAACACTTTGTAAAAGGTCCAATGTAAAATGATAGTGAACTGTGAAAGTTATAAGTAAATGTAATGGAGTATGTATGGAGTATGCTTTGAACTGTCATCAACACACTCAATACTGCAAATTGTTCACTGACTACCATTTTACTATTGCCCGTTAGAGCAGCTAGAATACTGAACTATAGCTGTATGTACATAATACTCACGTTAGACTTCTATTAATTTCTTCAAGGTAAGCTTTTTGATCAAGGACAACATCCATGTTTACATCTTGTACATGGTTACATGAGCTGCGCAAAATAAATAAACATATTTGATGACTGTTTTCAACCACAAGAACATAGACATAGGAACCTCGCACTAACCTATCATTATCACCTTCATCAGGTTTATCCAGGTAATTACCTTCTTTCAAGTAAAAACTAAGGTCAATAACACTGCGCTGAAAACCATTTGAAGACAAAACAAATTAACTTTTGGGTTTCCTAGATAGACTGTATATGTAAGCAGGCAGATACTGGAGGTACTCAGTTCAATAAATATATATAGCTGTGTACATACTAGACAACTAGTGTATCTTTAAGTACATTGTTAGTTCTAAGATAGATAAGTACTAAGTAAATAAAAGTAGATCTATAGTTAAAGTAGTTTCAGTACCTGGAAGTCTAAATCACCTCCTTTGATACATATGTTACAATCAATCACATTGAGGCCAACCAGTAAACCACCAATAACTGCTCCTTCTTCTCCCATCATTACTGCCCATGGATCATACCATTCACTGACAAAAGAAAATGGTCATAAATGTATAGCAACCGTAAAGTATTCTAAGGTATGTTTTTTGTGGTATGATAATGGTATGGTACTGGTTTGGTTACTAACATATTTTAAGGTTTGGTATGGAATGGCATGGCATATGATACAGAATATGATATCTTATTATAGTATGGTTTATGTTGCATATAACATGTCATGACATGGTACAGTATATTTTACCGGTATTCAACACTATACGGTCTAATGTGGTGTGATGTGTTAGTATGGTATGGCATGGTAAGGTATGTTCATATACATGGTATTATTCTCCAAATATTTTATTACCTCAATACTCTCTTCTCACTTATTAAATTATTCAAATAGTCTGACACCTTCTTCTGCATCAGGGCAAGTCGAAGCCAAGCTCGTCCACGACCTAAACTTGTCCTGGGAAAAGGTATATTTATGGTAGTACATTATCACATTCATGAATACATTCATTAAAGAGTTAGACTCTGAATCACGTGTGCTTGTTTGTATACCCCAATAGAGGCCAACTACATGTTCTGCTGATTTCTATCAAAACTAAAAAAATCTAATTACCTATCTAGCTCGATCATCTTGACCAAAGCTAAGAATACACATGTATTTTTTGTTCCTTTCATAATATGGCTCACCGTTGTAATTGTACCCATACAAATCGGCCATTCATATTTTAACTATACTGTACTACTTATGTACAAACAACCCTACAAAAGATTTAGTTATTACATATTTGCACATATTCTCTTACTTTAATCCAGGCAAATTACGAACATTTTCTGCAATTTCCACAGCCTCAGCATCAATTTTCTCAATTGCCTCTAATGGTCCCCAATAGTCCTTACTAACACCAAGAAAATTCCGTCGAACTATGTAGTAAACATAAAATAAATTATCAAAGTTAGGCAAATATAAAATAAAATCAATGTACCATGCTAAAAGCGAGAGTATTTTCTTGGACTTGTAAAGTTATTAATTACTAGCAACATGATATTATTGTGTCAAATAAATTTGTGCTTGTTGTGATGACGTCATCTTTGTTTACAATAATGTTATGACGTCATATAGCTAATGTTATTGTTTGCAAATTGAAACATAGAATTCTTGAAAGCTCTTTTGGCAACTACAAAAATCTACGTAGTTTCTTCACTCACCTTTCAAACCATGGCGTAAGACATGTTCCATAATAACAAAAAATTGCTGCAAAGGTCCATGATCCTCCCCGAGAGTGCGAGATAATTGCAAAGAACTTTCGATGAGGTTCTTAATTGATAACTTCGATAAATTTAATAAATTAGCACGTTCTATTTTGGAATAAACGCCAACATTTTTTGGAGAAACAGAATGTGTATTACTTGATTTTCTCGCGGCAATTAAATCTGATATGTTTTCTGGTTCCTCTCCACTGCCAGCCATATTGGATAATTGCGCGTACCGAACATTCACCGACAATATACGAGCGCTAAATTCGCGCGTGTGCGCCTCGTGATTTTAGATTTTAAAGTACGTCAGATAACCAATCAGAATGGCCGTAATATAAGTGGCGTGGGATTACTATGATGTTACCATCAGTTTGTGCAGAGGTTTTTAGCCATTCTAAAAGGTCTAATTTCAAAAATTTGCTTGCCAGTTGCCAATGAACTTAAGCCCCCAAAGTTCAATTTTGTGACCCTGTCCCTGATGCACATGCGCAAATGCGACAAGACATTCTTTAGCGCAGGCCGCAGTGCTGTGTAGACGATGTAAAGTATCTAACTCGGCTGACTCTTTCCTTAACATGAGGTCCGAAAATGGACAGTTCGCCAGCTTTTCCCTTTTTGTATGGTTCGAAAGTACCTCTGATTGGTCTAAATAGTCCATGTCCAACTGGCCCAGCTCTAGTCGAACTCTATCCAATACCTATTGGCGGTACTCGGTAGAGTGGAACGCAGCTATACTTGCTACTACAGAACACTAACTAATCGGAAGGTATCTAGCTCCAACTGTATTTCACGCACGCGTTGTACCATTAATTCGCAACTCAGCCAGTGCAGGTTGGAGAAGCAATCATCCCCGGTGATGGAAACGTTTGCAACAATGGTGGGCAAATAAATGAACGTAAACCTGAGAACGAAATTGCCTATGTCGATAATTTCTTTCTTAGGTTTATGTCCACCATTTGGGCCCGCTATCTCGCGCTAAGTAAATGTTTCCACGAGTAGTGGTAATTGCTACTCCAACCTGGACTGGCTGAGATATAACGAGGTATAACGCTTACCGCGCAAAATACAAAATACTTCTGATTAGTTAGTATTCTGAGATACTTCACTGTCGTGTAATCGGACAGTTGATTTGTGCTAAAAATATGCCGTGATTTAGTCCTGAATACATTCAATGTGGTCACCTGTCAAGTATGCTGGTGACAAACAACAATTAATGATAACAATATTTGATATCAGCTTCAAACATGACTGTGAACAAAAAGAATGAAACACAACATCTTTACCAAAAGGATAAGAATCAACAGAAATGGGGTATTTTCAGTAAAGCGATTGCCTAGTTTCTTCTTGAATTATTACAGCTGCTATTTAGTACTGCAAAATAAATTTGTTGACAAAATATAAATTAAATCAATTAAAATAAATTAATTAAAACAAGGGAGAAAGGATACAAAATGAAGACACTTCCAAAGGAACCTTTCTAGAGAAACTACCGGTAAGTATTCTCAGTTTCGAAAAAGGAGATTTTATACGCCGTTCTATATTTTATTTGTTGTTGTTTTAATTTGCTTGTTTTTGTTTTTGCAAATATAATTAGGTGTGTGACCGAAACACTACGAACGAAATCACAAGCGTAAAATCAAATCAAGCAAATGAACATACCGCGCAAAACTTGGATCAATTGTATTTGAATTTGCCAGAGGGGTTGGATGAACGGAAGAATAAGTATCGTGGCGATTTAAAGAAAATCCGGTATACAAAGTGGTACCACTAGCTTGAGGGTGAGGATTTTCAAAACAAGCCGGTAATTTGTAGTTGTTTACTGGTGGCTTTAGCATGCTTGAAGGAAAAACTTAGTGGGTTGTGACGTGTTTGTGAATTTGAGGATTACTGAGTGAACAAGAAAGTTGAAGGCCACTATAACGGAGGCAGAGAAACGTCGAGACGGCAACCCTATAACTTTATGTTGTTGTCATGGGAGATGTCAAACCGAACGCAAAGAATGGTGTGCGGCGTTACCCGTGCTGTGTTTCTTTTGGTTATATTGCAAGCATTCTATGTGACATGGTGTCTATATAGTCAGTTAAATGCGGCAAACGAAATCATCCAAGGAATATCACAACAGAGAATAAGAGATGGTTATGGACCAGAATTCCATCGTGGTTCCCTGGCTTCTGTGTTGGTTATGCACCAGCGCAATGAACAAAGCGGTAGAAATAAAAAATCAAGAAGAGGAAAAATATATGGTCTTTCAAAATACGGTAATAGACTTGACAAGAGACCTGCAAGTTTTCGAGAGAAGGTAAAGAGATTTAGTGGGGAGAGATTCGACCAGCATCGTTTCTCGGGCTCTATGGCATCTGAGTACATGGAACATTTACCTCATGAGAGGAATTGGGAAAATCAGAAATTTACAAAGCCAAGAAGACCCAAATTCGGATTCCAGTTAAATAGACGCAAACAGCACAGACTTTCTCGACAAAAAAGTCGCCAGAGAAGAGAGAATCTTTATCGCCGTTTTTGGCAAAACACTGTGACTGTTGAAAAGAAATTTTACGAATTAAATAAGAAACGGAGTTTAAAAGAAGAAGTGTCGAAAGGCTCTACAATCTCGCGAGATAACCACGCGTCGATTCCGCGCGCAAATGTCATGATCCTCGCCTATCGTCGGACAGGTTCGTCCTTCATCGGAGAAATGTTCAACCGTAACCCTGAAATTTTCTATCTGTTTGAACCAATCAAACCATTTGAAAACGTGGCTGGTAAAGGAAAATTTCCTCTTCTTTATAAAACTTTAGTAAACCATTTCTTGGAAAGCTTCTTTACATGTTCGTTTTACAAACATCCATTCTTTGTCAACTATATAACAAGTTCGTCATTTCGACAACGGAGCGAAATTTTAACCTCATCTGATCTTTGCTTAACTATCAAAAGTAAGGAGAAAGTTTGTCTTCCTATTAATGCTAAAATGTTAAGCTCATTGTGCAAGAGAAGTAGCCATGTTGTCTTAAAAACAATCCGTGCTAATGTCAGGGACACTTTTGCTTTCAACAAAGAACGAGGGAAAAAAACAAAAACTGAGCAATTTTCTGTGTCCGATCACAAAAACAAAATGTTGTCTTCCGTTAGTCCCGATGAGATACAATTGAATAAAGATCTCGCAAGATATTTAGACTCACTTCAACACGAGAGAACTTTTCAGACAAAAAATTCCCTAACTCAAAAGACAACACAACCTGACACCATTGCTCCTAATATACGCATGGCGTCACTCCCGGTCCTCGATCACACCATTACGTCACTTCGTAAATCAGACCCCTCTTTGACGTCCTGGCTATCTGACGTTGGTCCCAAAATGACATCAATCTCCGTTGTAGACCAGGCTATGAGGTCAATGAAAGTGCTACACCTCGTCCGAGACCCCCGAGCCATCATCAACTCTCGCCTACTAGAATACTTCACAAGCATTCCTAAGCTACACGAGGCGCCGCGCAAACTGACGCGGGCCGTGCGTGTGACGTCAACAAATTTATGCAGTCGTATTTACAGCGACCTTCAGCATGGCGAGGAGAACTGGGAACAATATGCATTGATTAGGTACGAAGATGCTGCCATCCAACCAGTGACAGCTTATAAACAAATATCTCGGTTTACAGGAATCAAGGAATCACCGGAAGTGACGCAATGGTTAAATAAGAACACAAAGTCGGATAACAAGGTTAAGATGGATTACTATTCAACCACTAGAAACTCGACCGCTGTGATGCAAGCATGGCGGGCAACGTTGCCTTTCTTTTTGGTCAAAGAGGTGCAAAATCAATGTCGGCGATTGATGAGCATTCTGGGATACGTCCTGGTAGATGATGAGGGACACTTGATAGATCTCAAAAAGACACTAATACTACCAACCAAACATGGCGTATTGTTACAGCGTAAACCGCTGACTGAGTCACTGATCCAGCGACAATGAGCCTACACACTACTGTTTTATACTAATTTGCATACCATATTTAAATAACAAATAAATCCAGTACCTAAAGATATGCTTCCACAGTAACACAACATGCTTCCGCTATTATTTTCCAAATTTCACAAAAACGCGAAAAATGACGTCAGCGCGTGATTTCCCGGCCTAATGATCCGTAACGTCACTATCGACCAGGGTCGCGCGCGTTCGCCCTGATGACGCATGGTCGACCAGGGTCGCGCGTGTTCGCCCTGATGACGGATACGCTTGGTCGACCATGACGTCAGAGATGCTTCCAGGCCTGATGACGTCAGAGATGTAACCACCTACAGGCGCTTCATGGGAGGGTAATACTAGTTTCATTATTTATAGAGAGCCAGGGCGGGTTGCTGCCGTTTTTTCCGGCCATACATACCCTGGCTTCATTACTTATAGAGAGCTAGGGCGGGTTGCTGCCGTTTTCCGGCCATACATGCCCTGGCTTCATTACTTATAGAGAGCCAGCTGCAGGGCGGGTTGCTGCCGTTTTCCGGCCATACATGCCCTGGCTTTATTACTTATACTGGTCGTATCGTGCTTCTGTTGAAAGCTGCCACTCTTAAGCGAAATTCGCAATTTCGGACTCCATTTTGAATTTCCGATGCAGGACAAAAAGTGTTGGATGCACGGCGACAAGCGGCAACAAGGGGATAATATGGTCTTTTGTCCCTTATTATACCCAATTACCATTTACCCCCATATGAAGGCCGCCATCTTGGATTTTGTCATCAGAAATTTGCAAGTTGTGGTTTTCAGTCGATTTCAGCGTTTAGTTTCCAACAGAATTCATGCAGTTTTGGTCTCTGTCGTTAGTTTAATATAATGTCTGCTCCGTCAAAGTTTCCTATACAGTCTACAGCAGGCGCTGTGCCTGTTAAAAATGAGAAAGGTGAGACGATATAAAACCATCATGATCATGATCATGATGCCATGTTTGTTTCAATATCAATATGAATATGCACTGTCTTTATCATATTATTGTCTATTGATGAATAATTGTAATACTGTAAATGTCTGGGACTGCATATTTTAGTAAACTTATAGCAACTATATTTATTTCCTCGTAGGTGAAGTATCTATGCAAAAGGTTAAAGTTACCAGATATGTGGCAGGCAAAAGGTTTGTTAAGCATTTCATTTCATTTCTAAATATATTTTTTTAAACATAAAATCAAAAACCTTATGATATTATGTGCTTTAATTTATTTAATTTAAACAGTATGTAAAGGCAGAGAGTCACATTACATATACAAAAGTAGTCACTATAATTACAGTATTTCTATCCTGCAGTGTGAGTGTCTAATATAGTGACTTTTAAGTTGTACTGTATATTAATGTATTAACAGGGGCGAAACCCAGAAAATGATGAACAGGTTGTGACACATCTTGTTTAACACTTGTTTCATTGTTATCAGGCCAGGTTATGCACCATCTTCAAGTGATGAGGAACAGGAGGAGGAAGATGAGTTTATTCAAGAACAGAAAGAACCGACAGTGGATATTTTGATGGATCGACGTTTGAAAGAAGAATATGATAAAGCAGAAGAGACTGATCGACGATTGAGACGGTTACATGGAAGAGACAGAGGGGAGACGTAAGTTTGTGCTTGATAACCATTTTGCTGTTATTGGGTGATGATGGTTGTCTGCAAGTACTTTGGTTCCTTAAGTCTGGACTAACGAGAGATGGTCTTTACTTGACCTCTGGTGAACAGTTTAGCTAGAACTAATAAAGCTATCTAGTATAACCAGTAGTAGTTATAAAACTAGACCAATAACTGGATCTCTGGAGAGAAGAGTTTAGCTAGAACTGGTGGAGCTACAGTATCTAGTATAACCACACAGTAGCAACACTGGACCAATCTAATGAAGGATATGACTAGCATGAACAGTTTAGCTATGTACAGTAGAACTGATAGAGCTATCCACTGTAACCAGTTGTAGTATAACACTACACCAATGAAGGATGGTCCTTACTGTACCTCTAAATAGAACGGTGTAGCTAGAACTGATAGAGCTATCCACTATATGTGTAGCCAGTAATAGTTTAATGCTAGATCAATGAAGGATGGTCCTTACTCGACCTCTATGAATAACAGTTTAGCTAGCATCTAAACTGTAAGAAGATTAATAGGTAGTTTAGCTATGGTTGTTTGGACCATTTTAGGTCAGAAATGATCCGTCAACGCCATCTTG
>JAOTOK010028471.1:0-11610 GCA_025770025.1 Virgularia gustaviana
ATCCCAACATTCCATGCTGTCAAGCTAAATTAGCCAATAGAATTCATGCGATTACAAGTTTGGCGCGAAAGATATAGACATGGCCAAACGGCCAGAACACTCCCCGTCTGGTATTTAAATAAATACCACTATTGCCTATAAATGTTAACTATAACAAGAAACAAATAATAACGTCCTAGATTGGTTTTAGTTCCAACAGTACGAGAGTCACTTCAACTCGTTCACAGTTTTCAGTAGAACAACTTCCGTCACCGGCCTTGTGTAAGTGTGTTTTACACCGTCTTTCGCAGTGATCAAATCCAACTTTCGAACTTTTCCGTCCTTTCCTTTATAAGCTCTTTCCACTCTGGCAAGCGGCCATTCGTTTCGTATTACGTCTTTCGTTCGCAACAAAACCAAGTCTCCTTCTTCTAGGCTGCGTTCCTCTGCTTCCCATTTACGTCGTGGCTGTAGAGTGGGGAGAAATTCTTTGCGCCATCTCGACCAAAAAACGTTGGCTAAGTACTGCACTTGCCGCCACTGCTTATTGTGTTTGCAAAGATCGGTTGCTGTAAATTCTCCGGGAAAGGCCGTAAGGGCTAGAGACTTTTGGGTGAGCAGTTTGTTGGGAGTGAGGACGTCCGGCATTGTAGGATCGGTAGACACTGGGACCAAGGGACGGCCGTTGACAATGGCCATGACTTCAGCCATAAGGGTGGAAAGCACTTCATGCGTAAGATGTCTTGTCCCAAGTTCTTTGAGCATGGAATTCAACACTCTTCTAACGATTCCAATCATCCTCTCCCACACGCCACCGATATGCGACCCATGAGGAGGGTTGAAGATCCATTCACAACGTTGTTTGGCAAGGAATGCGTTTACGACTCTCGTGTCTACTTCCTCTAAAGATGCATTTAATTCATTGTATGCTCCAACGAAATTTGTCCCGTTGTCGGAGCGGAGTTGAGCAGTGGGTCCTCTAATAGCGAAAAATCGGCGTAACGCGTTTATGAAGCTGGAGGTGTCCATACACTCAATCAGCTCGATGTGGATGGCCCTGATGGCGAGACAAGTGAAGATCACCGCCCAGCGTTTGCTATTGATGACTCCACCCCGGGTTTTTCTGGTTGTCACTTGCCATGGGCCGAAGACGTCTAAGCCTACGTTCGTGAATGGTGGAGCTGGTGTTAATCGCTCGGTAGGAAGGTCGGCCATCTTCTGAATTTGAAATTTCCCTCTTAGCTTTCTACACTTCATGCACTTGTGAATAACTTTATTTATGACCCGCTTTCCCCCGATCACCCAATATCCTCTCGCTCTCACTATTCCTTGGGTGAAGTGTCGGCCTTGATGCTTGATTTCATCGTGCAGGTGCTCAACAACGAGAGTTGTGACATGTTCATGTCCTGGCAGTATCACTGGGTGTTTTTCTTGGTCGGTGAGCTCTCCTTGCTCGAGACGACCGCCGACGCGCAGAAGTCTTCGTGTATCCATGACTGGGCTCAATTTAAGGAGAGTGCTACTCTTCGTTAGTTTTTTTGCATTCTCAATGCATTCTATTTCGTGGTGGAAGGCTTCTTCTTGGATGCTCCTAATGACGACAATTTCAGCTTGTCTCTGGATTTCGAGAGTACTTTCTGCAGATTTGACCATCGACGGCAGTTCCTTTTCAGGGTTTGTTCGTGTTTCCCTCTGTGCACGAACAAGTCGAAAATGCCTCACGAAAGTGATCAGGCGCGTGATCGCCCGAATCAATCTAACCCAGTTGGAGAACCTGCGAAATCTTTGTGTTCCAAGAGGCGTGTTCTTTTTCACCGAGGTCGCTAACGAGTGCAAAACAGGACGAACTTCGGGATCTTCGGGCGGGATTTCGGCGAGGACTGAACATTTTCCATCCGACTCTAACTGGATCTGCTTCTGAAGGAACGGCGGGCCAGTAAGCCACATTGAACTTTCGAGATCTTGGGCTTTAATCGGACGAGTCACTATGTCTGCAGGATTGTGTTGAGTTGGAACATAGTGCCACTGATCAGGCGAAGAAGACTTGCGTATCCGTTCAATCCTGTTGCTTACGTACACGTAAAACCTTCGGGTCTGGTTGGCGATATAACCAAGGACGACTTTGCTGTCCGAGTGGTAGATTATCTGGTCTGGTTGAACAACACGTTCTTTCAGGATCGTTTCAGTAATTTCAACAGCAAGCACTGCGGCACATAACTCCAAACGTGGAATGGTGGTTGCTTGGGCCGGAGCGAGCTTGGCTTTGCCGAGGATGAATGACACCTGTATCTGGTCGTCAGCTTGGATGATCTTTAGGTAGGCTACGGCCGCGATACCTTTGGTAGATGCATCACAGAAGGTGTGGAGTTCTACGCGTTTCGCTTCATTAAGCGAAGACGTGTACGGGCGTGCAAGCTTCAGGTGTTCCAATTCGGTGAGAGATTTACTCCATTCGTCCCATGCTGGTTTAAACTCCTCTGGCAACGGTGCGTCCCACTCTTCGAGCTGCCTTCCTTTCAGATGCTCTGTCATGGATCTAAGTAAACTTTTGCCACGGATCAACACTGGCGCTGCGATTCCGAGTGGATCGTAAAGACTGTTGATAGTTGATAACACACCCCGTTTGGTAAATGGCTTATTTCCGACAGCTACAGTAAAGGTAAACACGTCTTCTGAAATCTCCCAGGAGACACCTAACGATCGCTGAATTGGAGCGTTGTCTCGATTCAGGTCGAGATCTCGGAGGGCTGCAGCTCGGTCATTCGGGGGGAATGCATTCATTACTTTCGGATCGTTGGAAGATATTTTATGCAGGCGTAAATTTCCAGCAGCTAACATTGCCTGTGTACGTAGCAACAAGTCAATGGCTTGTTGGCTGTTGGGCACGGATTTGAGTCCGTCGTCTACGTAGAAGTCGTTCTCTATGAATTCTCTTGCATCAGATCCAAATTCTGTTTCTCCAACCTGAGCTGTTTTGCGCAGACCAAATGTGGCAACGGCTGGCGACGATGTATTGCCAAATATGTGTACCTTCATTCTGTATTCGATTATCTTGCCATCAGGGTCATTGCCTTCATACCAGAAGAATCGGAGAAAGTCCCGGTGGTCTTCTCTAACAGCGAAGGAGTAAAACATTTGTTCAATGTCTGCCATAAATGCTGTGGAATACTTTCGGAAGCGTAACAGGACTCCCAAAAGACCGTTTGCAAGATCAGGACCAGAAAGGAGTAGCTTGTTTAAGGAAACTCCGTTGATTTCGGCTGCAGAGTCGAAAACCACTCGGAGCTTTCCGGGTTTCTGAGGGTGGTAGACCCCGAAGTGTGGTAGGTACCAACAAGGCTTGAAGGATGCAGTGTCTGTTGGTGGTACTGGTTCAGCGTGTCCTTTGTCGAGAAGATCTTTCATGAAGGCAAAATAATGCTGTTTCACTAAAGGTTTCTTGTCTAGCGTCCGTCGGGTAGATTTAAGTCTCTTTAACGCTTCTTCGCGGCTTTCTGGCAGCATTTTTACTTCGTGACGAAATGGTAGTGGCGCCGTCCAATTTCCTGCCTTATTCTTGTCCATGTTGCTTTCCATTATCTCAAGAAACTTTCTGTCTTCGACTGATAATCCTGGTTTGTCGTCGTCTTCTGTACGAGCAAAAACGTTCTTTGCTAGTCCGTCTTCGTAGCGACCATCGATTAATTTCTCTTTTCTTTCGACTTCACAGGCATTAACGGTCGTTTGTCTGAGGTTAAAGGAGTTTGAGCAAGGCTCCATGATTGAAGGACGTCCGTTCGGTAAAACTTGCGTTCGGTACGATGACATATTTGCTGGTGCATGAACACCATCCAGGCAAACTTTGCCTAAGATTACCCAACCGAGGTCGAGTCTTTGTGCCCATGGAGAAGCACCCTTGCCGTTTCGAGACTCGTGTACCTTGTGTAGCTGCGGTACGTTTCTTCCGACCAGTAGAAGGATGTCTGCTTCTGGATCAATATCTGGGATCTTGTTAGCGATTTCTCTGAGATGAGGATGTGCTCTGCCCACAGCTGGTGTAGGGATCTCTTCTTTACAGTCTGGTATTGCTTCGCACTCAATTATCGAAGGAAGTATGTGTGTTTTTTGCCCATCCAAAGATTCGATCACCAAATTATCAACGGATCTCCCTTTCAGTTTGGACGTGCCTGCACAAGTTCTCAGGGTGTATGGAGTTGAATCACCGTCTATATTTAACTGCTCAAACAACTTCGTTCTGGCGAGACAGCAATTACTCTGATCATCGATGACCACATAGGTTTTCAATTTTTTCTCTGGGCAAGATTTAACGTAAACGTTTGCCAAACATATCTTCGAACATGACCGTCCGCTATACTCATTACCGCAGAGCTCAGTACACTTTGTTGTGGCTTCGATCTCCCCGCCGTGACTTGGTCGTACGCTTCCATTCTTACCTTCATCGCCCGGACTTTGGCCGTTTTCAAGGTTACCATCATTACCTTCGGCTTTCTTCTGTTCTGGTGGCTTTCCGGCATGCATCGCGCTTAGGTGCTTGTCACTCTGACATTCCGAGCAATTAACAGTACAGCGGCAGTCTTTCGCTAGGTGGCTTGTTGAGGCAACACAACGATAACATATCCTGTTCTTCCTTAACAAGGTTTTTCTTTCCTCGAGTGATTTGTTGCGGAATGCTCTACATTTGGCCAGCGGATGTGGCTTTTCATGAAGGGTGCACCATCTCATTGGGTCGTAGATCAAAGACTTTCCGTGGTTTTCGTGTTCATCAGTAACTTCAGTTCTATAAGTTTGTCTTGGTCGTTGGGTGTGATATTTCGGAGAGGGATCGTCGGAAACCTCCAAAACGAGATTAGGGTCGTTTCTCTCCAACGCAAGGTCTTGAACGAATCTTGAAAATTCTTTGAATGATGGATAGTCTACTTTATTGTCAGTCTTGTAGCGGAAAGCATGGCGTTGCCATCGCCGCTGTATATCTGGAGGTAACTTGTTGATGACTGGTCTGAGATACATGGGCTCATCGAGGACTTTAAGACCCTGAAGACTACCGTCACTTTTGACGCACTCCAGCTCTAACAGCAGGTCGCCAAGCTCTTGTAATTTTTTGGCATCCTTATATCCGATTTTAGGAAAACCCGTGAGTCTATCAAGATGGGCTTTCGTCAGAACAATACTGGTTCCGAAACGTTCATCGAGTTTTTTCCATACTTCAGCGAGACCTTTCGTTGGATTTCGGATGAAGGCACTACGTAACTGCTGCACGAGCTTTTTTGAGGTACCGGAGGTGTGTTCGGTAATTAACGATAGTTCCTCACTAGGCGTAATGTTGACACCTCTTATCATATTTCGAAACGATTCCTTCCAGATATGGTACTTCTCCGGCTTATCATCAAATTTTTCTGTTTTGTTAGCAACTATCTCTCGCCGTGCCATGAATTCAATGTATGACTTCATACCATCTTGATTTGAACCAGGATTTGAGTTCGTCTGAGTTGTGGGGTGATACTCGTCTGCTGTAGGATTCAATGTTTGGGGTGGTTGGGAAGCAAGAATGACGTCATGTTCCTGTTGAACCTGAACTGAAGCATGATGGGATGGTATGATACTGTGATTACCGGCCCCCTGGGGTTGGGTATCAACATCGGTCGGTATTGGATTGCATTGATTATCAAGGTACTGTTTCACCCTGTGGTTCGGGCTTTCCTCTGGTAAATCTATTTCTCGATGTTCCGAAATACCTAGCTCGTCCTCAATAGCGGTGGCTTTGGCTACTGCAATTGCCGCTTCTTCCTCGAGACGTAATTGCTCTAATTGTGCTTTTTCTTTCATTTTTTGTCGAGATAATGCGAATTCTTGCTCTTGAATTTGCATGGCTAATTGAGACTCTATCTTAGAGCGTCTCTTTCGCATTTCTGCCTTCTTAATCGCCGCTGCAGCATCGCCACGAGCTTGAGCACGTAACGCAGCAGAAGAAACGGAAGAGGCGCGGGAGCTTGAGGCCGAGCGTCTGGAATTCACTTCCGCTAACAGTTCGTTCTTGCGATTATTTCCTTCGGCAATAACAGTGTCTACATAACTTTTATGGTTGTTCATTATACTTTCAAATTTCGTGCGTTCTTCGATGCATTCTGTAGTATTTGCATAAACTAGGAAATCTGGGTAGGATACTAGCGACGTCTGATAATCGTGAAATACAGCACGTACCTTTGTTATTGCAGTTCGTATTTCCGATGGCGAGTCTGGCGCTGTCTGTAATATCCATATACTCTGTTGTACTTTTTCCCACAGTTTTGTCTCTTTATTTTGTTCCGTTTGCATTCGATTTTGAATTGATTTAAGGGTCGGCTTCGTGTGCCTTTTTGGCCTTGTTGGAAGGCTCTGACTCTCGGCGATTTCTGTGTTTTCTTCGAGATTCTGACTGTTTATTTCGACTGATTGAGCTCCTGCGTTTACGTGCGAATTGTTCGTATTTTGCTCTAAAACCTGTTCCAGATTGCGATTTTGTCGATATTCCCCGCTTTGTTCGACGACGAACTGTTCGTCCAAGTTTTCTTCGTCGACTAAACCGTCTTTGGCGTTCTCACGACTATTCATGGCGCTATTATCCATACCATAAATGTGTTGTTTACGCGAATGTTCGACGATGTCAATACGCTTCGATTATATTCCCCGTTGCTGTTCTAGCGATGTTTGTCTTGTTTATCTCCTTTTACTGTTCCGATACTTCGGCCCTTAGTGTGTGAGGACCTTCATCAGCAGTATAACCAAAAACACAATGAATTTAAAAACTTTTATTGTGCTAGAAAAGCGGTAAAAGGAGAATGCCTCTTTTACCGGCTAGAACCCAAAGGAATAGAAATACTATCCCAACATTCCATGCTGTCAAGCTAAATTAGCCAATAGAATTCATGCGATTACAAGTTTGGCGCGAAAGATATAGGCATGGCCAAACGGCCAGAACATGTACAATGTTCAGCGATAGAACAATAGTTAATAGGAGAAATGTCAAAGCTGATGTTTCCTCAGCTGTCAATGCCTGTAGGAGGTTCTTCAAACTGGAAGTAGAAGCTAGAGTCATTGCTGCAGCCATGCATATCCTAGGCTTGAAGACTCTTGATGACAAACCATGCGAGTCATTTATGCCACCCAAGAATGCGCAGCAAAGAAAAACTTGGCTCAATATAACAGAAACCAAAGTTGTTGATATGTTTATTGTTGACAAGACCAGGAATGAGGCAATTCAAGAATCTTCAGAAACCCTGGAGCAAGCAAGCAAGGTGGATGCCCTCGGTAGATATCCATGCCGATTTCCTGGCTGTCCTAAATCATTTGCCAATAATGGAAGATGGAGAAGGGCTCATGAGTTAAAGGATGACCCTCCAGTGATAATCGACACCAGTGAAGGCTGTGATGATGATGATGATGATGATGATGACATGTTGGCCTATCAGAAGTCACTGTTGGATTATGGTATGCTTCTGCTTAATTTATTTGATGCCATATCTGAAGCTGATGGGTATAGAGTTATCCGTAGGTGGAAGTACTTTTTAATGTATCTAAACCATCAAGAAGGTTCATCGAAGTATGCTCTGGAAGCATTACATGTAATGTTTCAAGTACATGGTCTGTTAAGCCCCCAGGAGTCACATACGTTCACATGGAACAGATTTATAAAAAACAAGTCAGGGCTAGTTGGACATATTCCACTTGACTTGCAGCCTGAATTTTACAATCGGACAGTGAATGAAGCAATCAAAAATCTTGGTCCAAATGCTGCCATTAAGTCTATCAACAGAATCTGCCATTCATTTCACACAAGAAAATCCCAAGATGGTGATCTGCATAAGATTGTGCAGCAGCTGATGACACAGCAAGCATTTAAGTTTACACCTGGCAGATCCTATCGCTTCTACACTGACATGTCTCCCAGTCTTTTAACAAATTTCGACATGAAGAAATTTTATGAGTGGGTGAACTTACGCAAGAAATACAATGATAGTCCGCAGACATGCTCGCTGAATGAGAATTGTCTTTGTTTAACTGCAAACCTCTGAGTAGTGTAAGGTCTTAATGGTTTCAAAAGGTTTTTGATAGGCTTATACACAGGCGGACTTATGCACAGACAACATTTTGCACAGTCTTTTTTTCATCACATATGTGTTTATGTTTTAGTGGGCTTGTGCCTAGGGCTTATGTATGGAAATTGGTGTGCATTAGGGGTTATATTCAGGGGACTTCTATTTGGGCTAGGGTAATTACATTTGAGATAGGGGTACTTGTACTTGGAGGTTTACAGTATTGACAGTAATTATCATACCATGTTTGAACATTTTGTGGTTTATACATAGGACAAAAACTTGGTTTAGATTAATAAACAAGAACATAGTGTGGCAGTGAATAACAGCCAACATTTAAGTGACATGTACTGAGATGAAGTTGCTTCAAATATTTAGCATAATTTTACCAGTTAGATTAAAACCTCAGGGGCCGGTTGCATGAAGGCTGAATAGCGATTTTTTCAAGGCTTGTAAATTTGGCTGTCCATCAATATTGCCTCAAATTAAGATTTGGTATTTCTAATTTGAAGTTCTCACTATACATTCTGGATTCCTGATGCCTTGCTAGCTCTGCTAATTGCCACTTCTTTCTTGTTTGCTCCCATGGACTTCATAAGTTTCTTAATTTCACAATTTCGGTTTTCTTGTAACAAGTCAATTTCAATGTTGTTGTTAGGACCATCCCTCCAGTTCACAGTGGCAGCGCACTTGCAATGATGTGCTTCAGCTTCCGATAAAAGAACTTCCATTGCAAAATGTTAATGGACATCTCGATGGAGAATTCATTGAATCCAGGAGTGGCAAAGAAATGCTGCAAAAGCTGTTTTCTCAGCACAGACAAATATTGCCCCCATAGCCTGAGGCAACAGCATCTTTCATTTCTGCAAGCAGCAGGAAGTACTTCAAGACATTCATGCTGTAACACCAAACCATTCCCTGTTTCACTTTCATGGTCATTCAAATCTACACCATCCTTTTCTGCTTGAACAAAAACATACTCATCAAGGAATTTGTCCAAGACATCAGTGGTGTAGGCCTTCCTGTACTCTTCAGTAATGACTAAAACACTTTGAGGACCATTTGCTGTTGCCATGTGTTTTGTATCAAGCATTTGGAAAAATTCCAAAAGAGCTTCAAAAACAAAACACTTGCCAACACTGCAAAACAGCTGCTCACAGTCCTCATAGTGTTTCACATCAACAGTGACATTCCTTCGATTCAATTTCTCTCTGAAGAACCGAATGGTACCCTTCTCTCTTCTAGAGTTCCTGTACAGGCGTCTAAATATTACACATTTAAAGTAAACGAAAAATTTTTTAATGGCAAACATGTTTCGACATCTTCAAGATGTCATCTTCAGTGCAAAGTGCTGAGTGTTATGTGATACAGTATTGTATAATCTAGGATTTATGAATAAATTATTTACATGTGAGATAAGTGATCTAATTACAAATAAAGTTATTAACATGACATGAAAAAAAAATTGACTAAACTTATTTACAAAGTGAAAATAGCGTTAAAATGGTGAATTTGAATGTTGAGATCTGGTTTGGTTTTATTGATGTGAAGAGCTTCTTTGATTCTAAGTGAAAAGTTTGAGTGTGCGGAGTCGATGATTTTAAAGCATGAGTGAGAAAATTTGGTTTTGCAAGGAGAGGAGTTGAGATGTTTGTATTTGTTTGAATTTCTGTCTGTGTTTATGTGTTCCTTAATCCTGATAGATAATTGGCGAGAGGTTTCACCATTATCTCACATGTAAATAATTTATTCATAAATCCTAGACTATACAATACTGTATCACATTATGCTCAGCACTTTGCACTGAAGATGACATCTTGAGGATGTCGAAACATGTTTGCCATTAAAAAAATTTTCGTCTAAATATTGTCTGGAAAAAAAACATGTCATTATGTACCTAGTATTAAGTCATCATTGTACAGTAGAAGGGAGGATAAATTTACTAATGTAAACCAATAGCCTTGGTTTACATCTGAATTTTTCTACTTTTGGAAAATTGTCATCACAATTAAAATCAGCTTTGCTCCAAGGTAGCTTGGTTTGCCTAACAAGCACTAATATAATATAATAATATATACATAATATCATACAAACTTTCAAGTAACTTCTCTTCGTGTGCCAATCAACGATGCAAAATGGGTACAGGTGATGTAGCCTTTGCTTTGGAGTGTGACACGCAGCACGTAGATCCTTTGCTCCAGCAAGCCTCACACGGGTGAGTTGATCCCCAAAGCATGGTATTTTCACACCATGTAATGGATCACTCTCAGTTGCAGCAGGTGGGACATGTGAGGCAGCTTGGTCAAGTCTGGAATGGGCTCCAATTTCAGGCGTAGTTTTCTTTGAGGATGTAGGTGCAGGACACAAACCAGCAGCTGAATAGATCTCATGGGTCCATTTCTCGAGCCACACATCAAGGCATTCTGCATACTTCTTTTCATCTTTCATGATAACTGGCATTGTGATAACTTCTGACTTCAATGCCATTTCCTTGGCATAGTTGCATAGGGTTGTCAGAGGGGTATGTTGTTTAAACATTTCAAAGGCCGGAAAATGTTCAAACAATATGTTGGCAATGATTAAACTCTTACCTTGACTTTCAAATGTCTTTTATACGAAGTAGGTACAAAATACGTTTTTACCAAAAAGCTTGCAGAACTTGTATAAGGTGAACACAACGAACAAGTCGATCAAGCAAAAGCAATATGAGCTTATGAGCAGTGATTAATCTCAGCACAGTTGTTTACTGCAAGCAGTAGCACGGGCGTGCGTTTTTAGTGTGCATGTGCAGATAAAATCTGAGCATGGAACAATCTCGGACCGCTACACCGGAGCAAGGTCGTACCACTCCAAAGCCCTTCTGTGATTGGCTGCTAGGCAATGGCGTTATTTTTTTTGCGCTCAATAGTTTATTATTTTTGCTTATATCTTTTGTAGCTTGAAATTATAAAGCAAGGATTAAAATGTCGAATGCAGTCAATGCACGGTTGAAAATTGTATTGTTTGTTTAAATTCAATATTATGTTACCGAGATTATGTTACTACTGCCTCGTTCCCGGTCGCTTTTATTCCTCTTTATCTTTCCCATCATGCAACACAACAAACTGCGAATATCCCTATATGCTCCCAGGGGTCCCTCGTAAGAACCTACGGAGGAGGCAGATGTTACTAACTATCAGTCACTGTCGTTATGGCTATATGAAAATAAAAAAATTGTTTTCGTTGGCATTGCCTCTTTGTAGTATAGTATACACTGTGAGTGATATAGTGTAGCGAACATAGCGGGTGTAGCGAATATATGAGTAATAGTATACACTGTGAATGATATAGTGTAGCGAACATAGCTAGTGTAGCGAATATATATTTAGTAATAGTATACACTGTGAGTGATATAGTGTAGCAAACGTAGATGGTGTAGCGAATATATATTTAGTAATTTCAAATCAGCACAATAGCAGTGACGCATTTTATAAACACAACAAATGTTTTTAAAGTAAACATGTTTCGACATACTTATGTCATCTTCAGTACAGTGAGTGTAAAACTGATCTATCTAATGTTA
>JAOTOK010028482.1:0-11610 GCA_025770025.1 Virgularia gustaviana
AGACGATATCCATTTTTTCTCGAAAAGAACACTGCATGGCTACGGAGCAATGTTCTGTCCATATATGGTTCTATTGTCTCCAGTTCACCATATAGTATAGTTTACCCGCGTATGCTGTAAAGGCAGAGGGTGTGAATCCTATTCTTTCATTCCACTGTATGGTGTTTCATTGAGCAGTTGGCTTCTATTGAGTATTGACTTTAAACATCAGTAAGCCAATGATGTCATCCAGTTAAAAACGCTGATAGTTTAATATCTTTTTAAATGTATTTGGTAGCAAGCCTATTAAATTATTTCAAAATAATCAATACATTGAAAACAAAATCATTTTATAGCTTATAGTTCCGGTATATGGCATGTAATTTCTGTATTAGGGTTTCCAACTTTGATCTTCAGTAACATAGCAGAAACATCCGACTTAAGTACAGTAAGTAAATATTCTGTGTAGATCTTACTATAGATCTTATAACTACTTAAAACTGTTGTTTGCAGTATTATTTGTGTGACAGTGTCATTTGTTACCCTGCATAATTTTGCCAGTTAACATTCTCCAGAACACAAGCTCAAGCTTGCACCCATATCTTAACAACTCGTAACAAGAAGAACCCTCTGGAAGTGTGTTGTCCACAATGGTGTCAACCCATCACTACTGGTCTTCCAGGCCCAGTTAGGATGTCTAGGCAACTGTGGATCTGGAACTATAGCGTGATTCCATATATTTGCTTGATAACATGCACACTTGATATGTTGTTATCAATGCTGTTTGAGTTGGAGTAATATTCTCAAGACTTCTTGACTTCAGGACAAACAGATGCCGTTATAGATACAGCCAGATACAACCGTCATTCACTGTCAATTTGTCGTACAGGAGCACCAGAAACCGTTCCAGTTGAGACAATAATTGATCATCCACATCTTCATGTAACTGCGTAACTGCTAAACCTGTCAGCCACAGCACTCAAGGATTTTCCCCAAGCAGTCTTCTTTCTTGGCAACCAAATGAGGAGGTGCTATTGCAACCAGTCAGGGAATGAAAATAGGTAACGTGCTGCAGACCCGAGGTTCAATCAATGCCACACATAATGGATAGGGATGTACTTGAAACTTACGCCAGTGTCAAATGCAAGCCATAGCTTGTCAGGCATATTCTTGTCGAAATTAGCAATTCCTAAGACTATGATATCACTGTTAACTGTTCGGATGCTGATCTTTCTATAACCCATCTTCACAGCATCAGCAACATGCAAGAGAAGACAGGTATCTTCTTCGTGGGGGCATGGGTCATGTTTGTCACATCCGCCTTACAAGCGAACGAAGAACACCTTACCAATTGGTGCATAGATGACCTTACCTTACCTGGGATGGAACTACTTGTGACTTTGAAACCACTTGTGAAATTGAAAGTTCTGGTTTGTCTTCGTAGACACCAAGGAAACCTTTCCAATTTCTCGGGATCACTGTTGTGAAAAGCACATAGAAAAGATATCTGCTATCTTCAGTATGTGGCCCCATGCTGTTTTCTTCGTACTCAGATAGTACCCATGCAACTTCGGGGCTGGCAATCACCCATCTCCTCAGTGCACCTAGCTCATCCATCAACCCAGTTGCTCAACCATTACTTTTGTCCACAGCCTTACATTGCTCATGACACTAGTTGATTCCCAGCGCTGAAAATTTGTTGGTTGTCTTGTGTACCATGAACTGGCCTGTACAAAATTCTTTGGATACCAGTTCATGCCTATTTTGACACAGTGATCATATCACAGATATGGACAGGTAGCCATTGAGAGTAGTTAGTCGTATGTTGTAGTCTTAATCTGACAAGGTTAAGCCTGACGAGCTATAGCTTGCATTTAGCACTGGTTCAAGTTTCAAGAACATCCCCATCCATTACCTTGTCGAATCGATTGAACCTTGGGGTCTGTAGCACGCTACCTATTTTTCATTCCTCGACTGGTTGTGATACCATCTCATCATTTGTTGACTGATTTGTTGCTTGGGACACATGCCCAAGTTTCCCAGATGACGTGACTGACAGGTTTGAAGCAACCATGCAGATCATAAAAATGTGGACGATGAACTATTGTCTCAACTGAAATGGTTTGTGGTGCTCCTGTATGATCGCACCAGCGACCAATTGACAGTGAATGAATCCTGTAAGCATGTACTGCTCTGTGCTCATGTTCTGGAGAATGTTAACTGGCAAGATCATGTAGGGTAACAAATAACACAGTCCCACGAATAATACTGCTAACAGTTTATATAGTTATAAGATCTATACTATGATCTAAACAGAAGATTTACTTACTGTAGGTTAAGTCGCATGTTTCTGCTATGTTACTGAAGTCTAAAGATCAAAGTTGGAAATCCTAATACAGAAATTGCATGCCATATTGCCGAACTAAAAGCTATAAAATGATATTGTTTTTAGTTTCCCGATTATTTTGAGATAATTTAATACGCTTGCTTCCAAAGACATTGAAAGAGATATTAAACTATAAGCGTTTTAATTAGATGACATCATAAGTTTAATAATAAACAGTTTAATAAACGTTGAAAGTCTGTTGTTGTAGCTATTCCCTGAGACAGACCTCGAATAATTTAGTACAAATTTCCTCAGGCAATAGCAATATCTACTGGTGTCTTTTCACCAGTCCCCTAGTCATAACTGATGAACAGTTCCTTTGTCAGGCCATATTTCCCTCACGGAAGTATGGCCTGATACAAATTTGGCCTGGATGGGTGTAAGAAAGCCAGAATATGGCGCAGTGATTGACCAACGCTACTCGTACATGGCAAGTTGACTTGTGATGAGTATTTGCAAATTGCAAATCTCTTCTTGTTTGCATATCAACTTGATATGATCTGAAACAGCATTTGATTATCAGAAAGTTTAGGGCGGTAAATGATTAAACTTTCACAACACAGTAGTATTTCAACGCGAACGGCTAGGAGCAAAAAAAACATTGGTACATTAAACTGATTATCAGAATATAGAGCAAACTTTCATCGAGCTGAATAGCCGATTCAATTAGCAGGTCAAAAACATGTCTAAAGATTGCTAGCATGTATTGTTCTGTATTTCCTATAACTAGTTAGTAGTATTCACGAATTTTGGACTTGCTTATGATATATAGTTGTATCAATCACCACCACCAATCATCTCCGGAATTAATAGCATTTATGCTTATCCTGCACCTGCACATTTTGTCGCTTGGTTTATACAAGTTCTCTAAGGCAAGAAACGTCGTTAAAGAATTTGTCATCTTGCCACTACTCACTGCTATTTCAGCCTTAATCTTGCCAAAGACGAAGGTGAAAGCTTCGACATTCCACCCAGAACCTGTCAATATTTATACCTTGTTTTTGGCGGAATCGGCATCTAATAAATCAACTGCTTTTAGCCTCACTGTGGAACCGATCATCGAGTATGTTGAAGTACGGTGATTGTAGTAGTAGCAAGATTCACATAGTGGTTTGCACGAACACCTAAAGTTGACAAAAGGGCAAGGCTTAATGGCTAAAGCTGAGGCGCACACATTTTTTCAAAACGTTTTGTCGTGTAATGGACAGGATAATGGAAAGGAAATAAACAGTGAAATTATGCGCAAATTTCACGACGAGAATCCCTGGCTGATGACCAAAGGCAAGAAGGGTAAATGGGATGGTCCAAAAGCAACTGATGTTGCCTTCTGCAGAGCAAGCCAGGCATGGTCATTTCTTTCCAAGAATGTGTATATCAAAATGGCAAAAGCAGGTGATGGTTTGTTGGAAAAGATCTTAATTGCTGTACGTATGCCACATCTTCTTCCTCCACGGGACGTTCGGCATTTTATTGATGAGCTTGAAGCGACAGAGCTAACTGAACTTTCTTGTGTCCTCGACACCATTTTCAGCGTGCATCAGAGTGGTGAACCAAGAGTGTATGAACTTTCTGGAGATGCTAAAACTGTTTACAACGAATACTGCAGCCAAGTAGTGAATGAACAAAATGCCAAATTCCAGGGAGTGACCCAGTCTGTCGAGAGCTGCTCGTCATCTAAAGATGTTAAGCACGAACTGAGGCTATCGGTCATTATCCACATCCTGTATCACGCAATCGATAAAGCACTTGGATTAATCCTGCCTGGCTCGACCACTTTAGTGTATCCAAAGCCAACATACAGCGTGCGATTTCCATCAATGAATAATCCGTGTTAAATGGTTCCCTTAAAATAAACATCTCCATTTTTATCCTGAGTACCCTAGGAGTTCCTGGTAATTTTAATTATGAATGATTTAGAATAACTAATTGAAAAATTGATACTGGAATTTATGACGATTACTCCCCATGCAATTTTAACATTCCGACAGGGTGTACCGAAATGAAGGCAACCACATAGAGGAGCACTAAACTCGAACATGCGTTTGTTCTGCTTAAAGGGGGGATTGCTTCATGCCGTGCATAGGTTCTGCTCATAACAATGAGGGACTCCTCAGATATTAACATTGTTTAAATTTAACATCCCTCGAAGTTTTTGTAAATTAAAGTCAAAGAAATTTAATAAGCCATTTTTGTCCATTCTCTTCATAGTCAAGCATTAAAGGTCCTGTCAAGTCCATGTTTTGCATGTGTGCAATGTGAGAACATTGATATTTTCTGTTGAAATTAGAAATGGTAAAATTTTGAAGCAGGCAAATCGAATGTGTAGCCAGAATTACAAAACTGGATAAATAGTTTACTGCAGTGTCTTTTTTTGATAAAGATGTCAGTCCTTCTGATAATCAGTGAACTTTCCTCACAACGCTGGTATTTCATTAATGTTTTCTTGTTGTTTGCATTCCGTGCAAGCTATTTTAATATTTGAATTGTGAAATTTGTCACCGATACAAAAATACTCCACAAGCGCCATATCACTCGTAATGGTGGTCTACCCCTGCAATTGATTTGGTGCTAAAGAGAGATACGAAGAAAAAATATGATACTTTGACTTCAACTAGTGAGATTGTGGCTTTTATGGTGGTCAATTGGCATCTAATAGTGTAAACAATAACAGTGAACATGCGATACCAGCCGTGGACACTAATCCTTTAAGTCTCTACTTATCGCAATATTGCATGAATTGTCGAGTGCCGTTCATCAAAACTAAGTTAGCCTTTTCTGCATACAGTAAACCTAGTTGAAGATCATAGCAGCTCTATGCTCCACGCTATGCCGATACTTTTTTCCTGGACACAAGATAGAATTGAGCTGTAAAGTGCAAAGCTGCGATCCAACATAACCATTTCTCTCTCAATTGACCATTTCTCGGAATGACTTAATTCCCCAGTTCTACAAATGGCATAGTTTTTCAACTAAATTTGAGACGGCGTCCATTCTATAGGTTTGCGATGTGGGAGTAGAAATGTGGAATGCGTCCCGGATCATGGAAAAAATTCTTCATCCTGGGCAATTCATTCTTCCACGAAGAATTTATCCTGATTGCCGAAGTGTGGATGCATAGTAGAGGAAGAAGGTCTAGGCACTTTTGTCCAAAGGAACCAACAACAAGTGGTCTTCTACAAATCGTTGCCGACATTATGTGTCGAAGATCCACTGGCCAACCATGGGGTGGATCCTGATGAATACATAGAAAAGTTCTTCGACATGGATTTCAAAGTAAATGAAAGGCAGCGAGTCGCAATTCACAACCATAATCTTAGTAAGGATCAGATCCTTCAGCTTCTTAAAATAGAAACGAAGATAGCTACGACACTGAAGAGGACGAGGACGAAAGGAGTAATGAAGTAGATGGACAAGTTTAATGGGGAGTTGAAAGTGGAGTGGCTGAGCATGGTACTGGCGAAGAGTCGAATGAAGACGAACAGGAGAATAGAGCCAGTGAAAGAGGCGAGGAAGAAGAGAATGGAGCCAACGAAAGTGGTGAGGATGAGGAGAATGGAGCCAGTGAAAGCGGCGAGGGAGAAGAGAATGGAGCCAATGAAGGTGGCAAGGAAGAAGAGAATGGAGCGAGCGAAAGTGGCAAGGAAGAACATAATGGAGCCAGCGAAATTGCCAACAGTGAACAATAGTGATGACATTAGCAAAGATACAAATTTTACATATAATTAAGGAATGTACCAATTTGGATTATAAAATTACTAATTCAAAAATCTCAGATGAGTGGGACATCTATGGAAGAAAAAGTTGTTGTATTACTGTTGCATTGTTTGAACAAGTTTTTTAAATGCTTAAAAATGGTTTGAATGTAGTCAATTTTTATTCTTCAATGAAGACTATTTATATTGAATAATAGGTATATTAGCAATACTACATTTGAAGGATAAATCCTGAACACAAGTTACATTCAAAATAGAGATCTGAACGAACTTAGTCTAAATATAAAATTTGACAACATTGAGATATAAGGTGGAAAACTTGCAACAAGATACCTGCCAACTTGAGATTTTTATCACGTCACTGCGGGGTCAAATCTTTAATTGTAGTGTCTTTGTATTGTTTCATCATCTCTCATTCTGAGAAAAACATTCTCCTAGAATGACATAGAACCTTATTCTATCACTTATAAGGGAAATATGTTGGCTCCAACCGTGCAAGACGTCATACAAATCCAAGATTGCAGGTCTCTTGTTGCAACTTCTCATAACCCCATATCTTATTAAAAAAAATCGTCGCGTGTCTAAACTTTGTAATTTGACATTTTAGACAAAGTCATCTAATTTAAAGGTCGCTTGCTTTCAGGTTTTTTCCTACCAACAAGCTTATTTAAATTAACCACTGATAATCACTTGCGGTCTTTATTAATATTCCGGAGCACAGCATTGCAAGGCATTACTTGAAAGCATCACAGGCCCTGGGGACATGATTGGGATACTACTCAAACGCCAGAGTAGTCTCAGATTTTTGCCTCGACAAACTCTTGCGCAAACTCCGGCATGCTTATTATTAGAAATCATGATCTCTTCCTTAAGTTTATGCATGTAATCATTATTTTACAGTTCAACATGATATAATGCCTTTGCGGGCATCGGTATGGACCGAGGGATTGGCGTGCTTCTTGTTATCTGTCTGTCGGAAGGAGTGCAACTTTCAGAAATATACAGATCCCATATAAAAAGGCTTATTGAATCTTGGGTACAAAATCCACAACTGATACTGAATCGTATAAGTGGCACTTGTAAACAGCTAGACCCAATTGGACGACTTCCAGATATTCTGATTTGGGATCCTATGACACAGCATCAACTTACACTAATATGCCCCTACTTCTCACAGTTAGACGTTGATAACCCACTTCATCCAACAAGATGGAAGGACGGTAAGGCATCATATGACGAACCACGAAAGTTGTTTTCCATCCGTGAGATCTTGTTAGTGAGTACAATGTATCGTTGCAAAGTTAGTCATCAGATACTTGCACACAACCCTTGGGTCATCACAACTGTTTCATCCTCATAAACGTCCCTTTTGTCCTATTCCACAAAAGTGGTGTAACACGTGATCTTTCCCAGTATATATTTACACATGTTCAGGCCGTCGTAAAGCTCGCAGACATTGATAATTTCTTGGGGAGAATGTATTACGATGCTTCAACAACTTTGCGAGTAGGTGCCCCACAGACTTCACTTCCTTCGACTTTGGATTGTCCAGGAAGGTGAATCGTTACCAATTGTTTCGTTCGATCCTCTTTTGAATATAACACATGTTCGGACAACATACATCAGACATACCTTGTACATGGTTGTCAGCGGACCACACTTATTAAGTCAGTGCGAATATAGGGTTTTGGCACAAGGGAAGTTGGGTGAAACAGTATGACTCCTTGATCTGTGTACTTAACGAAAAGGGGTAAATGCTTGCATGGCAGTTAACAAAAGGAACATCTTTTGACAAAATTAAAGGTCTGCTTCAAAATATTGTAGCGCATTGAACACGTAACACTTAAGTATCAAACACGAGGTTTTATATTGATAATTGATATTAATTGATATATTAATCCTCGAAAATATTGAAGTCAAACTTGACTTATTTCATACAGTACAAAGGATTACAAAAGATTCCGAAGCACGGAAAGAAAGACAGCATCACCAAAATGATCAGACGGAGAATGGTTTTTCGAAAATCTGCTGATTTTGGATTACGTAGAACCATGAACATGCCACCTGTGCCAGTAATACTTAAGCAACTAGATGGGTATTTGTCAAAATGGGAACATGGAGTACATTTAGGATAAACAATTCTTCCGGCTATCTAGGAAAGCATGTAGACAAAGGTTGCTTATCAGACATTCCGCCATCTTGTGGATCAACTAGGAACGAAGCAATGCACAAGACACTTCGTAAGAATATTTCTAGGCAACGAATTGGTATCAAGTTGGGTTAGCCCTCTTGGGAATTAGCTTTTTTATATGGAACGAGAAACGAAGTACAGATACCGGATGGGGAAATCATCGGTCCATCTAAACATATTATTTGTCATTCCTGGACAGCCACCGAAAGCCAAGCAAAGAGAACTTTGGGATTGCTATATCCGAAAGGGGACAGGTAATAGAACAAGCAACTAGCGATGTGGATGTTGATATCAATATCAGTGACATGCAGAACTTTTTAACAAATTAGAGCTGACTATTCACTTTGGAAGCGAATTAGATGATTCTGATGCTGACGAAGAACCTGTTTGTCAAACATCTGCGCCAGTTGCAGCTTTTATAATAAAAAAGGTTATTTTAAAAATGCACCTAGTTGGCGATCTTTCTTCAAAGGCAAACATCAACCCGAAAAATTTTGCCAAGAATATGAACATACATAAAAGTGCATTTTCTCTTTTGGGTAACTTTAGCTTTGGGCACGATGAGACTGCTGGTAATAGAGTTGATAGTGTTTTGGAGGGGTATGCCTTCGAATGACTTCCAATGCTAAGGATGGAAACTATCTGTTTTCATCTATTTTGTTTTTCTTGTTAAACATGTTATCAACCGAAAACATAGATTGCGATGATCAGTTAAGAGAGCATCTTAAATCTCTGGACATAACAATATATAGAGACCTGCACACGGTTTCAGCACACCTCAGAACACTTGTAGTTAATGAGTTCCTAGGTTGCAACATGGATGAATATTCTCCCTTTTTGTTATCGGCAGAACACATGTCTTATGAAGAAATGGCTAGAAATTTTTTATAGAAATATGTTGACTCATACAGGGCGTATATCTACATAATCACAAATGTTATGAACTACAGCTACAGCCCTATATACAAATTGAACATAAAAATTTTGAAGAAATTATAGTTGTATAATATTGATCGAGAGATAATTGAGTATAAACTGAACTTACGATATACTACTTACATATTTAATAAGAGATATTTCCATGTATCGAAGTCTGTCTCATAAATGCTTACACGTAAAAAATGGTATTAAAAAATAGTCAAGAAAACATTCACAGTACACACCTCTCTCTAATGAACACACCTCTCTCTTATGCACACACTTTTGAATAATACACACACCTCTCTCTAATACACACACCTCTCTCTAATGAACACACCTCTCTCAATATTAATTATTGGTCTTCAAATTTAATTTCCCCCCATAATCCCGTTAAAAAATCATCCATTCCAACTAGCTTAAAACAGTTTTTGACCCTTGGTGCGCGTGGCAGTTTGGGCATGTGTCGATCGTCCAGCTATCCCTTCTCGATGCATACCAGCCTTCGACGCAATCTTGGCATCCAAGTAAGGTGAGGCAACATGTAGTAGCCATTGGTGTACCCATGGGTGATTTGTGACATATTTTGCACTTGAAATGTTTCTCCACCAATTGTTTTATTCTATCTTTACTGTCACTTTCTTCTCTAATATTTTTGAGGTCAGGGCCGTAACTAGACGCTTAATTGGGGGGTGCATATTCATATATTCCATTCTGCCCGACAAGTTTCTTTTGTGAAGTCAGTCGCGTACAAAAGAAATTTGCCGGGCAGAACCGAATATATGAACATGCACCCCCCCAATTAAGCGTCTAGTTACGGCCCTGTTTGAGGTGAACATTGTTCTCTTCTACTATTTTTTTTATCTCGTCCATTTTTTTATCTATTCTGCCCTGTTTTGCGGCAGAGGGGTCATCACCTGCAGACTCTTCGTCTTCCGGTTCTCTTTTTTTGGCAAAAATTTTTCGTCAGCCTACTTTCCAAAAGGCAGTCCCTAAGAATGCTCAATTAATATAGTTAGCAGATGGAACATCGTTTTGTGCAACGTTATTAATTGTCGACCATGACGTGAAGAAACAAAGTTATAAAAATCTTTAGAAAGGTTAAAAAACTTGATTTATAATTAACAACTAGTGATCGTTACTACAGTGCAACTCACATCACAAGCTAACGCTAGAGTGCCATTCTGGTAAGGTTATTATCAACTAACTAATACAAGAATATTAAAAAATATTTAAAGTTCGCAATAAAATTACAAAATAAAACCTGCTTTACATGAGTGACGTGCGAACCCAAATATAGTGGATTTTAAAAATAAATTGCTTACAGCCATTCTGAAATGCTTTAATAGAACCCGCCTGTCTAACTTCAAGCGGTAGGCTGTTCCAAAGAACCGCACCAGAATAGCCAAAAGTATTTTTCGTGTAATTTGTACGGGGCAGTGGGCCAGAAAGTTTGCCCTCAATGTCTCTCAAAGAATAACTGGTGTCACGGCTACGTTCAACGAATTTATCTCGAAGATAGCTTGGGGCTAGATCAATAAGCGATTTATAAACTATTGTCGCCGTGTCTATATCACGTTGAGAAGCAAGTTTTTTCCAGCCGTGTTTTGCAAAGAGTAAATCAGCATCAGCGTCATAACTTGAATATGTTAAGATTCGTGCGGCACGATTTTGGAGTTTTTGAAGCTTATTTGATAAAATTTTACCACAGTTACCCAAACAACACTACAGTAGTCAAAATGTGGTCGCACTAAGAGAAGATCGCACTAAATAGAAAATACGGTTTCATCAGGAACGAAGTATCTGGATCTCTTGAGTGCCCCAATACCACTAGCAATTTTCTTACACAATTTCTCAACATGAACATTCCATGAGAGATGTTGGTCAATGTGAACTCCAAGGGATTTTGTAAAATGTACTTGTTTTATAGGAGTATCACCAATTGCAAGTGACGGGGGGCACGCAAATGTACTCAACCTTTGTCGAGATCCAATCAACATGAATTCCGTTTTAGATTTGTTCAGAGTTGATTTGTTAGCTATGAGCCAATTATTAACTCTGTTAAGGTCTTCATTTAGTTTCAAATTGATATCACTCATGTTGATATTAGCGTATGTTAAATGTGTATCATCCGCATACATTCGTGGTTGGAAATGATGTAAACAATTTGGTAGGTCATTTATGAAAATGATGAAGAGAAGTGGACCAAGAATTGTTCCTTGGGGAATACCGCAGGTTAATTGACGAGAATCCGAGAGAGAACCGTTCACGGCACAACGTTGATTTCGACTATCAAGATAAGATTTAAACCAATCAAGCGCAATATCATGGATGCCGTATTCACTCAACTTGGACAAAAGGAAATCGTGATCGACAGTGTCAAAGGCTTTTTTGAGATCTAAGAACACCACTGCGTTCAAGTT
>JAOTOK010028504.1:0-11602 GCA_025770025.1 Virgularia gustaviana
TAATACAATAATTCTATAAACGCCCTGACTTGAACAAGTGTATTTGGCAATGCAACACATGAGTATCAGAGTAATGCATTCAGTTTACGCCACCGAGTATTAGTTCTCACATAGGTAGACATGCGAATCGGCAGTAAACGCAAACAAAGCTTGAACATGTACGAATAAATTATCTGGTAAAACAACAGCGAGAAAGTATCTTATTGTTGAATTCCGTTGTTGCATATTAAAACGTCGGCGTTTTCATTGTTTCATGCATGGCGATATACGTCATATAATTTGTCTATTAATGTAGTGGACTCCAGATGCAAACCGGCGCCAGCAACAGCATCGCAAGCTAACGCCTGAGCAGGCGTCTTGTTATATATTGTTGACTGTAATATTAGATATAGATCAGTTGTTTTACTTCTGTACTGAAGATGACATAAAGTAGGTCGAAACATTTTTACTTTCAAAAAATGTGTCGTATTTATTAAATGCGTAATTGCTCTTGTGCTTATTCGAAATTATGGGAATAAGTTACTAACAACTAGAATTGTGGTAGTTCATGGAGGTGAAACTAATGCTATGTGTTTTTCAACAATCAGCCATGAGATTGTACGTGATGTGACCAGCCAAGTGGAAAGTACACTTAGTCAGTGACAGCGATTGTGCCTTGGGTATTTCTCTACCAGAAACTACTGCTCATTAGAGTTTTTGATATCAGTCATGTGCATCTCTGTCTCCTTTTGATGATTGTCATGACTAGACAATTGACTCAAAGATTCATTCAGTTTATTTAAACTTAAGCACTTTAATTATTATAATGTCTCTGTACATACATAACTTAGACCGACGGTCGTGTCATACAGTATGCAATTTCCAGACTATAATAAATCATTCTCTGTCATTTAATTATGTGACCCCATAGTACTATTATGTGAAACTAACCTCACCTGTACACATAGTTAAGGTAGTTTATTTAGGCTTATTTTTATTTTAAATATTATGTATTACATATACAGTAGCCAGTTAACAATAATACAATGGTCTTAGTTTGACAGCTGAAATTGCAATTGTATGGATTGTATTTGTAGTGATGCCATTTAGCACCATTTACGATGTTTTGTTATAACAGTACTGCCTAACTAAGTTTAGGGATTATGCAGTGACATCACTAAATGTCATGTTTCTTGCTGAAATTTTATGACCTCATAACAAATCTCATTAACAACAAACTTCACTTTAACTTCAAACTAAAAATTGATTGCCAAAAATGATCAATTTAAGGCGGCTCGATGATGTGCTGTATCGAACAACAAATCGTAAACACGAGTGGCAGTCCACGCAGTCAACTGCACACGAGCAAACCAATATTTGCAGTTCAGTTGCGTTTTGACGAATTGTGCTCAATGAACTGTTTGCAGCTATTACCAGTGAGCTCGATCGTATATATCACTAGAGGGAGAACTTCGGGCTGAAGAGTGAAACCTGTGCCCGCGATCACGAATAAACGAATTTGGCCGAGAAGAGACTGGGATTGACGTACTAAATGACGCGAGCAAGATGACGAATTATCGTATATACTGAATCACGCGAGCAAAACGCCGCTGGCTTCACTCGTCAGCCGGGTAGATATCAGAAGTTCTCCCTCCAGTCATATATACGATCGAGCTCACTGGCTATTACTTGCAGTTGACGTATCATTTGCAGAATTTCTTGCCAAATCAAAATTGAGAACATAATAAAGTGAATGATAATTCCTGATATTCGTAGTTGTGACATCATACCTACAAATATCTCTTGATATTCTGCAGCTATGACGTCAAACCTACAGATAATAGCTGATACCCGCGCAAATGCGGTAGCGGTATGACGTATGAAGGCAGGGAATTGGCGACCTTGTTTTGATGTTTTCGAGTTTGTTTTGACGATTTTACTAAAGAAAATTGTACTCGTTTGACATCAGTTTGAAGGCAGGGCATCAAAGTCGATTGGCTGGTTGATTACAACTACATAGTTGAATGTTTTTATTGAATAACAGTTGGAAATTTGTTTGAATTTATATGGTTGTTTTGTGCTTGTATCGCTTTTGACTGTCACTGTGTACTTGTTTTTTAAGTATAAAACAATTATTGAATACGGTTTTCGCAGGGTATGGAGAATTATTCAGACCTCGGTCAATGTTATTTAACTCAACTTCGCTTCGTCACATAAAATTGACGACCTCGGTCTAAATAATTCTCGATATCTTGCTCAACCTTGTTCAATAATTGTTAATTAAAACCGTTCATAATTCCTTTGGTGTGATCCTACATAGGTTCTCTTGTTGATGCAAGGATCTACTGTGAGCAATACAACATGACACAAAACCACAGAAATGATGTGCCATTCAGGAAGCTGTGTAATGAAAATGAGTGTTTTGCTCTGTGGCATAATGTAAGTGGGGTCATCACTGTTGTAAAGAAAGGATGCTGGTCAGGTACACAAAATCCAGGAAAGAAATGCATAGCACACAGTATGGAAAAAACTGCAACCTTCTGCAGTTGTGCAAGTCATATGTGCAACACAAACTTCAGCTTCAGTGGTAAAAAGCAAGGTAAGTCTTACTTTAGAATAATTAAAGAGGCAAGTAAGGCACAGTATCCCAGTGGCCAGTTAGAGGGATGTGTGGCTGAGCCAACAAGGGGCTTGCAAAAGAAGCTTACCTTTGAGGGTAAAGTATACATGTTAATTTCCGAGCCCCTATTTTTTGCATTTTGCAATCTAAAAGTCTTCTACGGTAGTCATGTGTTTGAGGTCAAACATTCAAACATTGTCTTTGAAAGCTGCAAGCAAACTAGTCGACCATGGTTTTAATTTCGCACAGTATACTTGATAGATGCTTGGTTGCATGTAAATGAAACTCACGACGGCTTCAAGATCTAAATGATATAACAGTATGCATATCGAAAAATGGTTATACAGTTTTAACAGGCTGGCGTTTATTAAGTATTGTGTTTATTGAGATATTTTTAGATAGCAGGAAAGATCAGACTTTTGCCTGTCGAATGATATGCTTTTTGTATCGCGACACTAAAATTTCACCAAAAACAAATCAAATAAAGATTGCCTGTCGAAGTTTCATATTTCCACCGTTGGGAATTGACCGCGATGTCATTGAAAGTAAATCCCATTGCTGTCTATATAGATTCATGAATTCTAAATTAAGTCAGTAAAGAAATTATTACAGCCGTGGCTACAGTAGATGAGCACTGCCCGTTTTGGCTCTCTTAGCAAGACTATCGATTCCCCTGAGCCGTAATTAATAGTTTCACTTTTGTTATGTGCTGCAAAGAGGTGCTGCACAAATATGCGATTTCCACCTCTAACTTTTAATCGGCTCGTATTCTCCTATTTCTGCATGAAATGAAAGAAGAAAGGTATCATTAAACAGCTAAAAAACTATTATTTACCACTATTAAGAAATTATCTCCATACACTCAATATGTGAAAAGCAGCAGTGCGTCGGAATACTGTTACCATTTTTTCGATACACGCGCTGTACAACCAAAATTACATTTGAATAAATCATATAGCTATTCGACGGGAGATTGATTTGCCAACTTCAGCCATGCATCAGCGAACTTGCCCAAACAGGAAACAAAGTTTGCACTACTTTTGTATGCATGGTAACTAGCCTACTGTAATCATGTGCAAAAACAAATCTACAGTATGCATATAACCATTCCACATTACCATTATACCAACAAAACTTGTGCAATCTTTCATGTTGCCAATCTATTTGTATTTGAATATCTATGGATAAATCCAGAATGTTGATTGGACTGAAAAAGAATAATACCAAATACAGTTCTGGACAAAGTAGCTGTCAGATGTGTCTATTAAATGGACACATTTTGCCAGACAAAGTCTGTGAACGGATGCTGACATGCAGATTTGTTACTAAGGTTTCTTGAATTGTGACAATTATAAGACAATGATAGGAAGAACTTGGCAAATTTGAGCTTCAAACCTCTTGCCAGTATTTCAAAAAAATTCCTGGGATGTAGCAATTTTCGCCGGACATGGTTGGTCGAGTGTTGGCCGCAACATCTTAAAAGTGCGTATTGATTATATTTCCAGTGGTTCACAATGGGACAGAGGCGCCAGCTGAGACACACACAAAGGAGGACAATTTTCATGAAATCCTGTACATCCTGCTTGTCGTTGTTTGCCTTCTGGTCATGGCTATTGTGGTATTCTTAGTGTATGTAAAAACAAGACCATTTTCCAAGCCATCTAATTTAGATGGCAACAGCAAAACCACCGAAGGCCAAAGCTTGCTGACGTCCAAAGACCTTGCTCCTATACAATTGAAAGATGTTTTGTCCCAAGGCCAGTTTTGTAGTGTCAGGAAGGGAACAATGGGCAATATTGATCTCGCTGTGAAGATATTTCCCATTACTCAGCGTGCCAAGGCCACTCCGTCTGCAATTACAGAAAAGGACATCTATATCACATGCAATTTGGATCATCGCAACATCTTGAAATTCATAGCCGCCCAAAGTCATGAGGAAGGCAACCAAACACAACTGTGGCTGATCACCGAGTACATTGAGAAGGGATCACTGTGTGATTTCTTGAAGCAAAACACTATTAACTGGGAAGAACTGTGTCACATGGCAGAAGGCATGGCATCAGGAATGGCCTACCTCCATGCTGAAATACCTAAGAGAAAACCCTCCATTGCACACCGTGATATGAAAAGCAAGAATGTGCTTGTGAAAAATGACCTCACGTGTTGCATCTCTGATTTTGGTCTGTCTTTGAAATTTGACAGTAGGGAAGGCCCTGGTGATACGCATGGTCAGGTGAGAGAGTTCTGCATGAATTTTATTTTTTCTAGTCCAAGTAAAAGTGAATACCAGTTTAGAAACTAAAATGCAGAAACTAAATTCGACTACACGCGCAAAAATCTCACATGCTTCATCAAGGTTGATATCATGCTTGAGCTCGCAAGCTAAATAAATGTTGATATCACGCTTGATCAAGGTCGTTACTGTGGGTTATCAACCCCTGTACATGCTTGATGAATCATGCCTGATCAACGTTGATGAACCACCATCAGGCTTGATCAGGCTTGATGCGTCAGACTTTATCAGGCATGACAGTTCGTAAACCTTGCATGGTGCATGAAGCATGAACCAAGGGTTGATAAACTATCAAATTTGATCAAGGGTGATATCAACATTAATTTAGCTGGCCAGCTCAACCATGTTCAAGCATGATATCGTCAAGCCTGTTCAACCATGAGCGCTTTTTGCTGTATACAATTATGTAACTAGATATGATTACAGTTGAAGTATAACAACAACAGGCTAAAGCTACCAAATGTATAACTTTATGTGTTTCTAATTATATATGAGCAGCCCGATATACAGTGTATATGCTTTGTGTGTGCCCTAATGCGTAGTTTAACAAAATGTAATCTTTGTTCCGAATGTATATAATTGTAGCTCATTATTTGCTTAATATAATGTTTCAAGGTTGGTACAAGACGATATATGGCCCCTGAGGTGTTAGAAGGTGCCATTAACTTCTCGCGTGAGGCGTTCCTTCGTATTGATATGTATGCCTTTGGATTGTGCTTTTGGGAGTTACTTACACGGTGCATTGCTGTTGAAGGTAGGGAAACGTTATTCAATGTACAGTGTATATGAAGCTTGCCTGCTTTGCGGTTTCATTACCCGGTGTCCTAATTTGATGGCAATCAAGCTGTATAGTCTCAAAACCGGCCGCTACACGCGTAAAAGCTGTAAAATGACATGCAGCAAAAACTCAACATAGATAATGATTCAATTGACTTTTCATGAAGTTTCCAGACCATCTATTCTGTGTATTGATGGTGTGGCTTATAACTCTAAGACTCCTTTTCTTGTTCTTGTTTTTTTTTATGTAGCGGCAGTTGGTGATTACAAGTTTCCCTTTGAAGAAGAAGTTGGGATGCATCCGAGCTTGGAGGAACTGCAAGATACTGTTGTGCATAAGAAATTAAGGCCGAAATTCTCTGGAGCTTGGAAAAAACACGTGGTGAGTTAACTAATCTGTTCCCATTATTAACTTGTCTGTGTCACGCAATTTGCTCATGTAACTTGTCTTGCAAAACTCACCCGTCTACGTCCTATTATAAATGTTAAAAAAATCATGGAAATGTCGTTTATTATCCCTTGCGAACCTGTGTACGTCCCTTGAGGTCATTGTTGCGAGATAAGTTGCATGGCCATGGGGATGTTGTCTTCCCAAAAAAAATTCAGCGTACACAGTCAGCTGCGTCAAAGTCTGCCCAAGAAACCAATAGAGCATATCCGATCTCGCTTCAGTGCCTTTGTAGAATGCACCATAACGAGGCTTGCGAAACTCGTTCAATTTCGCACGAAGCTTCGATCTTTTGTTATTGTTGGGCGTATCTCGGAAGTTGTCTATTATGTCGATGGAGATTAACCCCCACGCATGCATAAGAAGCTCAGCCGCACGTGGCATAACATGTTTTGCAAAACAAAAATGACTGCAATTCCCGTTCTCATCTAGGGTATTGCTGGCTTTATGACGACAATCGATGAATGCTGGGATCACGATGCGGACGCACGTTTGACGGCCGACTGTGTAGCCGAACGAGTCAAGCAACTGCGTGGAGCAGTAAACACGATGAACCAACGACAAACCAGTGCACCTCTGTCCGTCTCACTAAATCTCCATTCCGATGCCGATAATGTGGTATTGATATAAGATCCAAGGAAACCGCTAGCTCATTTTAGAAAGTTTATTCAATACCTTTTAGTTCGGAAATACCCATGGTATAGAACGTTACATTTAAACTGGTCGGTTTCCGACGTGGTGGTTTAGTCAGGTAATGCATTGCATGCCCGCCCCCGGCAAATTCCTGGTGCTGCCGTTATGTGCTATGGTCATAATCGTGTATATACTTCACTAAATAATGCCAGCTAAAATTCCCTTATATATGCCATTACTCGAAACTGTTTTCCTCCATCCATGTGTATGGAAATACGACGATGATTGTTTACTTATTTTCGAAACCATGGTTCGTGCGTGTATATACCTACGAGATTTTTGAATTGTGCACCAAACGCGTTTTCATAGATTTATTACACAGCGCATAAGGAAGCTCCCTACAATTATTTGTAGTATAACATAGAAAAGCTCCACACGGATGATTTTTTCAAAGTTCTCCCATCTACGACACATCCATGAAACCTGTAACGAGTTTGGGGTCACCAAACTCGTTCGATAGATAAATGCCAATATTCCAATTTGGCGGTCATCTTGAAACGTCACTGTTGCCCATGGTAACAACAAAAAACATAATTATTCAATTTTATTTAGCTGTACCAATAATTCTAAACACCATGCCAAATAGTAAATTCGTCCTTTGTAAATGCAGCTTGTTGTTATACTGCATAATTAATAATTGTAGGGAACCTCCTAAAGCTTGACTTTCCCCGCAAACGACTGGTTGTACTGTAGGAGACTTCATAGTAGCGTAGTTCTGCAAAATGGTACTTGATCTTAGCCATAAGAATAAGAAGTTATGAAAAAATCAGTTGTCCATCATAACGATCAAAATTAGTCTTCGTCAGATGGTTTTGGCGTTGCAAGAACAGTGTATCGCGCTGAAGATTTTTCAAATTTGACTATTGAACGTCAGTTCGTGAACAACCGACGTTGCGTACTGATATGTCTGTGGACAACGGACAGCGCTACAAAGGAAACTGTATACATTTCGTCTTAATGAGCGTTTCCAGTCCCTGTCTTCTGGATAGTCTATGGTGAGAGTGAATGAAAGTCCATGGCAGTGGCGGTAAAACAAATTCGAGTTTGCAAATGTCATCGACTTTAATCGGAGCCTTATAGACCTTTTTTTTAAAAATGGCAGCCGATAAACATATGGTTGATGCAAACGATGAACAAACAACCACAAGGTAGTTTATGTAGAGAACATTTTGTGTTTATATGAAAGAACATTCATGTAAGAACTATAACCCGTGCATGTTCCCGGATGAGTGATCACATAGGTAAAGCATATCTATAAAGAGAATGCCCAGCATGTCAACGAGGCTCGTACGCGATGCCAGGCATTGCTTTCCATGAATGCCAAAGATTGTACGTGCTAACTACAGACAAAATATTTGCATTGGCAAAAGAATTTACGTTTCTTTCATTTGGGAAAAAATATTAGCTCTTTTGGTGCCAACATGAAGAATTATTGGAAAATATGTTCCGATCTGGCCGCCATTTAGGAAAAGGTCTATAAAAGGTTTTAAATCATCCAATGATATTTTACTAGCGCGCGAAATATTTGACCAAGACATGTTGTCACACGTAAATCTTCCCAAACGTTTCATAGGCATGCAACACTGTTTATGCTATATTATATAGGGTCTTAGTAAAGCTACTACGTGTTGTATTGTATATATTGGTAGTACTTTAGTAACGTTACATGGTATAGTAACATTTTAGGTAACTAATTCTCATAAATAAGGTAGAAAGGACTGTAAATGTAATGTTTAAAAAGATAAATACATATTATGTAGACTATTGTGTTCGATACCACCTGTTGCATTGCATATGCCTACCTCAATAGGCACCTCGTCTACGCGAAGAGATAATTCCAACGATGTATTACGCCAATATATATTAATATTGTATCCGAGCAATATTTTCGGAGATATTCGAGGAAAACAACATGGCCCGGGAATTTGACCTAAGACGAGCCCCCGGGATTGCGACGTCATGGTAGGCATTAGTTGTCATCGTTTGCACCAGTGTGCTTTGGCGACATGCCTCACAAATGAGCACAAGGTGCTGGATATGCTAAAGAAAAGTATTTGTGTCCACCCAATTGCATACGTCAGCGCTGAATACGAATAACTCCAAGACGCCACAACGAAGAAAAAGTACCTACCGGGGATTTTTTCTGTGTTGATACGGGATATTGGTCTAACTGGTCAAAAAAGCTGTAGCCAACTAATGTCTAGCGTTTTTGATCAGCTCAACTTTAGATGACTTCACCATTCTCACTTCTTGTCCTTCCCCGAATTCCGGTTGGACAAGCGTCCCGCGGCGGATAAACTTTAGTCAAATTCTTCGTTCAGTCGTTAAAAGAAGGCAAATGAAGTATCTAGGTGTTCACATCTGACCTTTCCGCACATTTCTATATAATTTTTAGCAATATTTTGTGGCTTTTAGCTGACTATTTTGAAAAATGCAGATTTCGTGATCGGCAACGTGTAATTGGATATTATCACATTTTAGAGATTCTTGGGAAGCTCACAGCGGGTCTGCAGTACGTGTAATCATTCTAAAAATAAAATATTCTGGTAGACGACGTCTCCAGTTCCATTCGTAGTTCTCGAGAAATCGGCCTTTGGAGACAGTCTAACCAGCCTTGTAAATGTGTCTCAATTGTATGGCTGGGCATCTCAATTGTATGGACGGGTATAATAAACGTACGTCTCCTAAACCACCTAAACCAGGAACACATGGTATGGTATGGTACAATTTTATTTAATAACGGTAATTACATCAACACCCTCTCAGGGTATTGGGCTCGTGGATAGACTCGGAGGTCCGAAATGCCGTAAAGGGTTCGTTCCCGCTGAAAGCCTGAAGCACTGGCCACAAACCATTTGAAGTTTTTCTTTCTCTTTCAATCGAACTGTCTATTTTACGACTATTTTACTCTGTCTAACACTCGGCAGTTTTACTTTAACGCCAAACGCTGTGGCTCACCGCATTTTTACAAGAGCAGTATCCAGCTTATATACAATCAACATTTTCTAGTGTTGTTTATAAGTAAAAACCTTTTAATTAAATAAAAACGCCAGAATAAGAAAGCAAATTGCTGGTTTCATTCTATGTCTCCTATTGTAGGACTTCTCTTATGGAGTTATCGTTCCAGTCTACTAAGAGTTCACTGGATGCAAACTGGTCACGTGATGAAATAAAACCTAGACTAGATATCGGTCAAATATCGGTCATATATCGTCGTATTGGCAAACTATGAAGGTTGGGATTGTGTATTTCGAGATGTGATTTTTTGCAGCATTATCCAATGAAAATCTTTCTTATATCCGATTCGACCGTTCGGGTGCAATCCTCCAGCTGAGCAAAACGGCCATAAGCAAAATGGCAGCCGATTCAATTGTACAAGTGAAGAAAACTTTGGCCCAAAATTAATAGAAAGCAACTTCGCTTGAGAATTTTGAGTAGGAGAATGAATTCGCAGATAACCCTGGAGTATATGTACACCAAACGTGAAGGGAAGTATTAAACTACAATCGTTGTGTGAGCCATTATTGTACTGACCACACTTGTACACACTACAAATCGTATGGAAAGATTTCTGCAACCAAGCAAGGTGAATTGTAAAACATTGTGAAAGCTTAAAGAATATATTGATAATACCTTGTACGATAAAGAATATTTGTTTGTGGTTGACACTAAAAAAATTAGACAACTCGTTCTCGTTGTCCATGCTAGTACTAGTAAACACACATGACAGGGTATATGGTACTCCGGGGGGGGGGGGTAGATCTTAAAATCATGCTTACGCAAACGAGCCAACTAACTTTATTTATACCCTAATTACTCATCCTGTATAGCTTCAATGATAGCTAAGGATTTGAAGCATTTTCAATTCCCAGAGGTGCTTGTCTATTGCGCTTTAGAGCTATATTACGGTATTTTCCCCTAAACTTGTTCTGTAAACAAAGAAAACATATACGATCTCTACTGTTGAGCCATTGCTATGCATATTTTAATTATTGCGATTTTAATCATGCATTGCCAGATCTACGCTTAAATCTAGATAAGATAAAAAAGGTAAAAAAGTCAAAAATCTAACTCCGTCAGTCGGATTGAGAATATCCTTTAAGACCATTGTACAGTACCTTGTCGCGATGTTATAGGAATTAATGAGCCTTACTTTGTTCTTTTTGAAACAATTGAATATGGTACCTTTTGTTTGGATATGGTTGAATTAAGTGGAAAACGGCCCTTTATTTATGGATATCCAGTGGCAGTCAGGGTTCTGCTTTTCAGTAATAATGCGGATAATGGCAAGGGCAGTGTTGAAGGCAGAACGAACCTGAGGTGCCACCCTTAAGGATTGCACATGCGCATCCCCTTTTAGCTCCAAGATTTCTCATTTTTAATTAAAGTGCCTATGCAACGAAATTTTCGTTATTCAGATTTTTGTTTTATTTGAAAGACTTGTGAAACGATAGAGTAATCGACTGCTGGTTTTTTCATATCTCTTCTCGTTCTTGAGATATTAAATATTCAAATAAAACATCTGTAATGTCATTATAGTTGTGTACATGAGATTTACAATTTGAAAGAGCACGCATACCTTAAAGAATTCAAGTAAATGCTAGTATACTTTTGTTCACGTTTTCAGTTATCACGTTTAGAAATCCTTAAAGTGCCTATGAAACGAAATTTTCGTTATTCTTTTTATTGTTTCATTTGAAAGAACTTGTTCAATAATAAAGTAACTGACAAATAGTTTTTCCATATCTCATCTCGTTCTCAAGATATCAAGTATTCAAATATATCACAGGTG
>JAOTOK010028515.1:0-11601 GCA_025770025.1 Virgularia gustaviana
AAAATCTCAATAACAGTTTTTCAAGCAACTGGGGGGGACATGTCCCCCCCAGTCCCCTCCCTGGCGACGCCACTGCCTAAATTCATACTGATGTAAACAGTGTCAGCAATATCCGCGAACTTACTAGCAAACGCTATTCACCGTTCCGCTCCAGGCTAATTCACCTTGTCGTGCTTATTGTCATCCTAGTGCATGTTTACGCGGGCCGCCTATGTTATATGCACCGGCTGAGAGAGTCCAGCATTAATTTTGAGGCGAATTAACGAACATTACTCTGTACGGCAATTACCAAGGGTTCGTGGCTGAGGTCATAAGATGAAAGCTATGCTGAACTGAATATTCTGATAAATAATGATCTAGCCTCTGATAAGTACATAATGTATTGTACTGCATGTATATACTATGTTCGGATAGCAGTATTATCGAAATTGGATCTGCATAGCGACTCACAGTGAACGTTTGGTTATTATTCATTATACCTACATTTTCTTTCGTCAGTGAGAAAGAAAACCTATTTCCAAATTCATTTCCAATAGCCATTATACAATATCGGTAAAGGAACCCCGTTCTGTCAAGTCGTGTGAATGTGAAATTATTTTAGTTCGTCAATGCATAATTGAAACGATATATATTTAGATAAAGTTAAGAGAAAGTGCACTTTGATCTCTTTCCAGAAATAGATTCCTCGGTTTAATAGTCAATATGTAATTTTCCAGAATACTGATGCACGTAATTGAAGTGATTGTTGTAATATTCTTTTATTTTATTTTATGTTATCTAATCAAAGTTTTCTTTTTTGAAATTGCAGGCTATCTAGACGATCAAGTTCAGTGAAAAAGAAGAAAGGATTTATTATTTATAAGAGAACTTCTATTATTTCGAAAGAGAATTAAAGACGAAGGCCTACAGACACCAGTTATTCTTGTGAGCTGGGTTCTGATGCGTGGAAAATTTATTGGTGCGAAGACTTATAGACGATGGACGTTCCTTCATAAACGAGAATATGTTAGTGTTTCTGACATATTTGTGCCTTGCACACTTTGACAATTTTCTCTACCTCGAGAAGTTTTTGTTTATCTGATCCCACTGGACGAACGTCGATCGGCATGGAAAAAATATTTATCGAGGTAATCACCTCAACAATGACTCGAAGAACATCTTGCCAGCTGTACATATGCAAAAACATTATGGACACGAATATTGTCGAATATTTTTGTAAGATAGCTTTATCACAAATACAGTAAAATATAATATATTAAATTAAATTCAGATTAAACGTACCGCAGGTGGAAAACAAACTTTGACTGTTGTTCTATTCTATTTTTGAATTATCCCGAAGTGGCTATCGTAGCTACAGAAAGTTATTTTAAAAAGTAACTTTTAGCTCCTACTGTTGTACCTGAAGGTGCATTGTCCTTTGTCCGGCCTTTTATACTATTGGGCACAACTGTATCAGTCGTAACGAGACTATTTTTGCGAGATGTCCAGTGAACGTTACCACTCATCAATCTTATACGTTATCACAATGGGAATACTTGATCACTAGACGAACAAAACATGATACTTAATTGTCGAAAGTAAGCACTCCGCCCACATCCAGTATGAGTGCGAAGTTTGGTTTCGTATACACCCAAATTTACCCTCAATTAATCAGTACAACATTTATTAATACAACCGAAGTATGTTTAATATCATGATCCAATCACTGCAAGTGTGCCTTGTTACCCTCGCTCGTGTTTACATGTCGATTTAGCTGCCCTTTCCGATTCAAAAAATTGTATTTTGAACTGGCGCTATGCCTGCTCTTAAAGTAGGAGTTGTTTTAGTTTCTTCCCACACATCGCACTAATGCGTTACTTAACCACTTGTGTCACTTACAATGATTCTGATACTTTACAACATGAAGCTAGTATAAACTGGACCAGATCAAATTAAACCCGAACAGGGCCATACTAAAGTAGAGTAGACCACAACAGAGCTGAACAATGAAGAGGCTGTAGAGTAGAGTAGAGCAATGTAAAATAACACAAAGCAAAGCTACAAAGCACGGTACAAAGCGTAGAGCAAAGTAGAACAGACGAGGGCGAAAAAGAGTAGAGCACTAGATGGGTACGGAGCCAATTCAAGCCAGACGAAAATCAAACCAGGCCAGGTTATGACCAGACCATGACTAGACCATTGCAATAGGACCATGACCAAACTATCAGTATGCCCAGACCATGACCGCGGTCCGATCCATGTAGACTAGTCTAGTACTGGCAGACTAATCAGACCAGACAAACAAGCCAAGCGAAAATGAGATCGGAAATACATGTAACCAGTCGTAACTAAACAGAACTAAATTATGCTATAGCAGCGCACTCCCGGGCGTCAATTTCAAAAGTCAGCTAACTGTTTACCATAGCCTTTTAACCGACGACATGTTATGGAGTATCACCCTTATACTATTCCTATTTTTTACTTCTAAATCTAAATGATTTATTGCGTATACTAGAATTATCACATTACATCATATTATAACATGAAACTATAAACTGAATCAGACTAAATTTAACCCGAAATTAAATATATTTAAAATTATATGTATTTAATCACATCAAGATATATTTAACGTAAAGTTAGGGTACTATTAGGTCCCTGTGTGTGCAAGATATTCGCCGTTGCAAGGTCGTCTGCTGGTGATATGTTTACCCTAATATAACCGAGAGTTCTATAGAGTGTATTTTAGGAACACGACTTGATGCTTTTCTATAAACATATCACATGTTATTTTTATGCATCCAGGGATGAAAAATCCCTTTTTATCATGGTGCTATTATTAGATTTGTTGATACTCTTCCCGGATATTCTAGCAGAGAGAACATTTAAGATGGCCAAAACGGGAAATCGTATTCTAAATATAATACTAAATTTTGGTCAACTTAAGGCTTGACCATAATATTATAATAGAGCATCTTTGTCAGGGTTACCATGCAGGTTCGTGTATAGATGATCTAAAAGCATTTGAAATAAATACCAACACCAAATAAAAATAACAACACCAAAGTTAAATATTACGGTCAATTGCATGCCAAATGTGTTTTTGCGTTCCAAGCGAATGAAAGGTTCCATACTAGGCTTATGCTAAACTTTAAATGGCTTCAAATGTTTAAATATCTTACTCAAAAGAACAGGATATGGCACTGTTGAATGAGGGCAATATATTTAGCACGTTGCTTCCGTTGGATTTGCATGCCATGTGCATGTTTATATAGTTTGTAGTCACTAGTCTAATAATTAAAGTTTGTAATTTGAAGAACCAAGTTGGAGTCTTTTGTGTTTTAACAACTTTTATTTAAGCCTGTGGTTTCATAGCTGCGAAATTCATATAATGCCACCAATTCTCTTGAAGAGAATATTTCCCTCTTTTAAAAAAATAATTCCCAGTTTTAGGAGTAATAAAGAAGAGAAGCCAAGAACTCTTCTTACTTTGTGTACATTTTTTATGATTTACAGAGGAGATGGTTTACAATCAGCGAAGTTGCTTATACAAATGTATGATCTACTAGTTCCATACCAATTGAGTCAACGTTTCCCGCCAACGTTTCCTGTTATCAACAATATAGTCCAGTGTCCCTACCAGGTTCTCGCAACAATAACTGTTGACTTGTCATCGTAACACAACATGGGTTCTGGTGATCTGCACAGCTGTTCTGATTGTTGGTTTTGTATAAGTGAAAAGTCTTATCATGGTGCTGTCACAGTTTGCAACTATTATCTAACAACAAACGTTAATGGTAACGTTTTATTGTCGCCATAGAAACAAGTAAGCTGACTCAGTGTTTCTATACTTATATTTATAATTATATACTGGTGTATTTTTGTAATTCATGGCGCGATTTTAACTACTGCAAGTGCTCTACCCCTTTAGGAGACTCTGGGCAACACAAAAAATAACAAAATATGCAATTTTACCTCGTAAATGTCATTGCTCAAAAAGATGGAAGTAATTAGTCAGCATGATAATTTTGCAGTCGAAAGGCTATAATATAGTAACTTGTTGAAATGGGCGTTCTATTTTGCGTCGCTAACGACGTTTGTCCCTTCGACTTACGAGAAATTGTTTGAAACAGCCAAGCTTGACGCAAATCAAGCACCATCAATATTTTAAGCTAAAGACAGAAGGTTTCTCTTACAATGTTGTAGAACAGTTCTTATTACCGTATTTGGTATTTATTTGTGATATATTTAGGTTTGTTAGATTCTTAAGGCAAACTGTCTGTTTCATCACATTGTTACTAGGTTTCACAAACCACTGTTTCTGGGGTGTCTAACGATTTTATTTACCGAGATAAATTTTGGGGGAAATTTACTGTACTGACAACTCATTTCAAGGGCATGGATCATGTTTCGCTGTGATGATAAACTTTCGCTCGAAACGTCAGTTTATATATATCACTCTGCCCCCTAGCTTCGCAATGCTTCAGTTTTTTTCGGAATTAGTGTTGACAATAGTGCGTTCGCATGCAAACAATGCTTAGAAACAAAACCCCGCTTAGCGAATGTTATGCGTGCATGACAAAAGTTGTGCAGTTTTTTCTTATATGTTATTTTAATAATATGTTATTTTCAGTTAAATTCAGTTCATTTTTCTCATAATACTACTAGCACAATATAATACGTATGTTTGACAGGTTTATTCACTCGTTGAATGAACAAAAAACATTACATTTTGAGTCATGACTTGATATCGTGCAATGCTGCGAAACTTTTGCAACAATTTCCGCATAATTTGCATTACCAGTAAAGGAGGTGCCAAAGTGTGAACATGTTGAAATGGTACTACAAGTTGTTAGCTTTTACACATTCTTTATAAAGCATGGTGAATGAAGAACAGTATAGGATTCACATCATATGCATGGCACGCAGTTCTTTTTACCGGATGTTCGGATGTTCCCCCCCGAAATTGTCTCTCTATGTATAAGTGTTACAATCAACCGATCTCACCATACATATATACGACCGATCTTACGTGTTTAGTTTGGTAAACAGAAGAAAAAACACTCGTATTAGAAAAGTACTAGATCTTTGGAGGATCATCTTCACTGAAACAGGACAACAAGCTTAGCCAGCTAAAAGGGCTCCACTCCAAAATAACCTTTACAATTTGAGTTAGAGGTAAAAATAATAAATAGAATTATCATACATTTCCTGTGTATTTCCGTCCCTGGTTGGTCAAAAAGCACCGGTTAATTCTCGATATTCTTTATTTATTACGTAATTATAGCTGCTGACATGCGTCAAATTGACAATTATTGGTTGAGGTTGAGCAGTATATCCAGAATTATTCACACCGAGGTCAATGTTATCTAACGAAGAATTCACTATTTAGTATTCATGCACTATAGACCATCCAAGTAGTCATAACGGATGCATTGTCATTCCGGACCTATATAAGGAATTTAATTTATCTATCCAGCATACCCAGCTCTAGTTTAGTCATACCGACACCAGTAAAGGTCACCCTCAGTAATCGTCACCGGTCTTACATACTACCATTTGCATACAAGCAATTACCATTAACTGCGAACGTTTCTCGCGTTTGTTTGCGTAATTCCAAAAATTTCAGATTTGTATAAATATATACACATAAACGTAAACAAATACGTGAAAACGTTTACCATTAGGCAAGTGGTAGTAGGAAGAAAAGTTTAGCTCAAATAAAGAGCTGTATACTGTAGCCAGTAGTATATAGCACCAAATCAATAAGGCATACAATCTCGAAAAATAGCGTAGGTGGAAATCAGTGTAAACAAGACGCTAAAGAAATGAGGGTCCTCTACAAAGAAAGATTTTGGGCAGGGACCGCTCCCTTGCTGATTCTCTAGGGAAAATGGTATGATTTTGTTAAATCTATCCAGTGTAAACAGTTCAATGACTTTCAATTTCCTGCTGAAGACACGTGCCAGATTGATCAGGCTGATGTCAATGCACTTTCTACAATCCGATATTCTCACGATGATCAATCACATACAGATATGATATCACAGTTGCGATTAACATCCCTTGTAAAATATATACATATTAACAAGGTGTATCGGGGATTATTTAAATCTCCAAAACATATGCGTTATTTGAGCGTGTCCAGTCGCATATTCTGCAAAGGGCGCGAATTTCCTGCATGCATGGTACCCACGCAGTGGTATATTTTTAGAACTAGTTTAGAGATGCGTTTAACCAGGTAGCGGGAGAAGTTATCACGCTTAAAACACGTGGTCCTGTCGTGTGGTTTAATTTAGATATTGTAAAATTAAAACAGATCTGCGAGTTTATTTTAAACGGTTTTAAAAAAGTTCCACATGGACCACTTCCCCGTAATTTTAATAAATAAATGGCGAAAAAATTCAAGATGAACTTTCAGGAGTGTTTTATCTTCTTAAAATACGATGATGGCAGTGTTTCCCTTGTCGTTTTTTTATTGAGTTTTTCAAAGCTATAATAAAATCAATAAAATGCTACAAATTGCCCTCTTTTGAGCTTCTTTATATTTTGTCATTTTTAAAGGGAATTCAATTCAGATTCTTTAATCTTACTGCTAGCTATCGTTTTGTCATCCTTCTGAAATTCAGTCAGATTTATTCAACAATTTATTTAAAATGGCTGTTCCAACTGTATCTTCCAGGAAAGTGACGGAATGACATCATGTGATTTTTTTAAAAATAGGATTTTAAAATTTGATATCGCCCCATTATAACACGGATAGTATTACTTGGTTGATATGTTAACTTGGTTCGAATGTAGAGATGAGGATTTTTATTACGGCTATAGAGTTGGCTAGGATTAGCCGTAGCATCACTTAAGTATACATTACAAGCATATGAGACTCTAAACCCTCTAACTTATCGATGTAGCCACAGCGGACATCACGATGCCGTGTAGGTTTCCATGGTAATGTACTGTTGTACAAACATATGTCCCGGTATGTCTATCTCAAGCGACAACCATTTAGATTTTTGTACCGCGTCTCGTGATGTGATGGTTACGAAACCTACTTCGCATGTTAATTATAGCAAAGCTACTACTTAAGTCCATGCGACATTGGGTAGCATTACTTATGTGTGCGTGTGTAATGGATTATCAAGAAATTATGTTTACATCGCTGAAGGATTATTCAATTAAATTTTCCTGAAGGGTGTGAAAGTAAGCCGACAAAAACATACATACATTAGAAATAAAGCCGCGTACAACAAAATATTTGTAATATCACTTAAACCACACTAGCAGAGTAAATTTTTAACAAAATGTCAAGCCATGACAGAATACACAGCTCGAGATTTTCCTGTCGTTTTCACGTACACAATTAATGAACACAAAAACATTTCAAAGTCGTGCAGAGTTTTGAAGGCTATACTAAAGGAAAATAAGTTGTTAAGGTCAAGAACCGGTTTGAGATGTTTACGACAATTGTAGTAGTCGATATCTTGAGTAGGTTGTCAACCTTTCGTTCCAGGGGCTAAAGGGCCAAGGTGTCGTTTAACATGGGCGGCCCCGTATTCTGCGTCCATCTTATTGTCCAATTATATTGATATATTGTTGTCAGGTGAAGTGAACGCCTATGTACACATGCTATATGAGTACTACATAAGCGACAGTGGCGTTATTTGCCTTTTAATCCGTGTTCAGTTTGCTTTGGTAGAAAACACGGTTCACAAGCTCCGGTATCCAAGCATTAACAGTAAGCGGAGTGGTTCGTTTTTGAAGTGCATGCCATCATTACCTCATACACGGTTTGTGTATTATTAACAAGTGCTTAGAGACGCATACGTCAAATCGGATTGTGCTTTGGAATGATAATCTCCGATTTCAAATGTAACACCACTCTGGTTTAAGATAACGCCATGCAAAGACAGCCCTTGGCATTGAGAGTTACTCTGCCTGAACAAGAACTATTAAATAACATTCATCACACTTTCACACAGACTCAGTACTGAACTGAATGTTGCTCGGATCAGCAAGGGCCCCGTAAAACAATACCATGTCCGAGATTACGAGACTTCGCGATGAAAATAACCAACTCAGACGGAGTAAATTACAACTCGCAATGGATTTAGATGAAGAGAAAGGACTAGTACGACATTTGATGGACACGGTAAAGAACTATGAGAAGATTTTACGTCTCGAGGGCAACACCGAGTTGGAGAGCAAGAATGGTGTTGTACAGGAATCGCCGAGTTCGAAATATGACGAGACTTCGACGATTTTGTATCGTTCCATCGTCCTACTTGACCAAGAATGCTCTGAAATGATGCGAACCATTCGGTATATGCTCGAGAAAGTGCGGAAGACCGAGAAATTGTACGAACACCGAAAACGCAGGATAACCAACCTGAACATGAGGATTGAGCGCTTGGACGCTGTCGCTTTTGGCTCTAAAGTTGAATGTTGACCATGCTGTGGCTTTGGTTGGTCGGATTTATCTAGGAGCAATAATAGATATGTTCCAGCTGCATATAAGCTGCAATGCGGAAATCCAGTCGTCTGGCTGCGTGTGTCGATAGACTTTACTTATATAAAGAGGTTATACGATGGCTGGATAACAGGGAATTAGTACCCGGCCATACATGGATGTGAATATTATTGACCTCGTCGTGGTACTCGAATATTCACAGTATGCTTCTATAAGCAACCTTTCTTGCGATGGTTGTTTGAAAAAAGTTCAACTTGAGCTTAGTCAGCAGACATCCTCTATAGTCATGTTTATTTCCTGGCAGCAATTATAATGTCTCGTTGAGACAAAACTTGCCCGGCAACACTAGAGATCAAGAAGAATGGTTAGTTCGGGACAACTCCTGTAAGAGTGCCTATATTAGTTTGAGCGTAGCTTATACTCTTTTATGCAGTCATGACTATTTTCTGACGTTCTATATATGTCTCGTTTAAGAGGCTTCGTTCTGACTTAGCAGAGAAAGCGTGAACTGCCTGTAGCGTGAACTGCCTGTAGCGTGATAGAGATAAACTGAAGCAAACGATGAATATGGTCTGTTCCGAACAAATCTCAAACACAGAGTACGTCGTTCGAACTGATTCTTATATCCCAGCAGCCTGTATCAGTTTTTTTCTTGCAGTGTTTTTATCTCTTTTAAGAGGCTTGTTCTGGAAAGAGTTACCCGACTATGCCTGACTACGCTAAATAACCGCAAAAACCATTAAATTTCGAAAGTCAAAAAGTAACAGAAAATCCAATCATATAATATAAACCGCGCCGTAACTCTCGATGTAGCCAGCTTACGTTTATATGTACGACCTTTACCCGTAATTCTGAGCCTGTTTTTGACTGAGAAGTAAAGGCATCTTGTGTTTAGACTAGGAATATTAATTAGTTACACGGATGTCACTGCAGTGTTTCCTATAGGTATTTCTGACCAATCTTAATGCCATACACCTACTCCCTCCACCATACACTAGTATAAGATAGTTTGATGTGTAGGTGACAATTTTAAAATAAGTTGAACGACCCCGATGTGAAGTCAATGACTTATACGGGATTCCAGCCTTTCGCGACCTGTAAAATTGATCTACCAGTTATAATGCGTGGGCTAGAAAACCTTGCCTTATTCAAGGACGTTTGTAGTGTAAATGTTCTGTAAATATGTACACTTCATAAATTATATTCACTCATTTCAAGACAAGTGACATTTGACTTTCGATCTCCGTTAAGAACGACTCGTATTACTTCATCAAACATGCGCCTTGAAGACTTGGTGAGTTCTATATAGTTTTAATGACTAACAACAGATGTCGAGAGTATTTATCGATTGTTCTCGGCTAATGTCATTGGCTAACAACTATTGGTTTAAAATCGAGAAGCAATTTTGTGAATTCCTTTGGAATATTAAACGCTATAGTTGTAGTAATTAATAACACAGGGTATAGGTCGCGTATTTCCTTGCGTTGTCACTGATCTTATTATATGAAATATGAATATTCATAAATAAACACCATGCCGTTTGGACAATATTTATACTGCTCCTTTCAAGTGATTTCGCTGAATTGGTAATGATAAGATATATCAAGGAATTATTTAGTTCATATCAAAGTCTGCCATGCACAACTGTACTTGGAAAGGTGCATAAATGTTACGTTTTGAGTTTCGACGTAGACACATTGTATTGTTCTGTAATAACAACGTTCTACTTGGTCTAAGACATTTCCTGTATTGATGATCAAAAAAATTGTGGTAATGCAGCAGCACTCTCAATTGGTTCGGTCTGGTGAATACAATTTTTTTCTAGCGACCGTTCTTCCTGGTGTTTTTGGGCATGTGAACTTGAAAACAATGGATCACCCCCAAAAAATCGGCAAAAAGGTCTCTTTAGAACAATACTATACATCAAACCAAGCAATGCCGGGTTGCTGCTGCATTACGAAAATAATTAAATAAGCCGAGGAATAGCTTCAGGGCCAATTAGGCACGGAAACAAGCTATAAGTCAAGCACTGAAGGAATTTCCACAGTTTAAAATAACTAATGCACTTAGCAACTAGGTATCACGAGTTTTCCGTCATGTTCTGACGTGATAGCTCGATCAAGTGTTAAATCTGGAAATTAAAAAAAAAAATTCTTCACAAGGAAAACACTGATGTTTGTAAAATATACGAGAGAAGATTCCATGTGGATGGATATGATCATTGCTCTCAGTTGGCGTCATCAGTTCAACCGAACTGTTGTTCCAATTCATAGGTCAAACATTTGCAAAGGTGCATTGTGAATGCATGCTGCTTGTCATTTTCTTTGGACTGCTTTCACCGGACAAGTTAACAAAAATCAGATACAAGCCAGGCAATCGCCCTTTCGACTTCGTGTTTTTAATCTCACCGCTCCTCGGTAATCTGGTGAGATTTGCAAACCTGGTTAAACAGCTGTTTTTACCTGATCACCTGTTTTTCCCCATGCTAAATATTAAAGCTGGTACTCTTGTCTATTTGTATTATAAATACAGAAAGGCGAATGAGCTTATATCACAGTGTGTGTGTGTTTGTAGAGTGCTTCCGGGAGAGAACAAGTGGCAAATGTTTCTTGAAAAAACAGGAGACGTTTATCTTCAATATAGACAGGTATCATACAGTGACCAGGCGTGCAATACGACACTTAGTGCAAGGTCGCACTCAGCCTGACAGACAAATATTTCCAACTTTCTTGACCTACGAAGCTTTCAGAACCCGTATTTTTCCATATACCCATGTACCGTGATTACAAACTGCTCATGTGCTACTCACCTAGTTAAGCTGGGAAGCTTCCTGGCAACATACGGTTACCAGCTTTTATGCTTTTACCAATGAGATTTTGCCTATACCGTTTCCACCAATCGTTTTAGCCAATTTTGTTTACATAGACACCTTTTTCCTAAAATAAGCCGCCTTGAAGCCTGAGATTAATCCTTGGACTCCTATAATGCTTAAAGGTTTAGTTTGTTTTTAACATTCTAATGATAGTCTACCTTTTTGAGCTTAAAAACCTAGTTTATTTTTATCTCGTTAAATGCTGCTTTCAATAGACCTTTTTAATAATGACGTCAAGTGAGGAAAACGTGATGTTACACGCAATGTGATTGGTTCGTCAAAA
>JAOTOK010028526.1:0-22985 GCA_025770025.1 Virgularia gustaviana
AACAAAAATTTCAAAAACAAAATTAGCTAACAACATATTATATTATGCACTTCATTCTATCTATTCTTTTAGAAGTTATAAGTTGGAAGTATAACGCAAATAATATGTATGTAATTGTAAACTATTGATATGTCATCTCCATAAACCATATTCAAGCATAATTATTTAAGTTGCAAAAGGGCACGTATCTGTGCGTTGCCTTTTGGAAAACAAACTAACAAATTACTTACTTCATATGATAATTTCCCTCTTCTGTACATGTCGAAAGCGTTGAACACAAGACCAGCATATTCCCCGGCGTCTAAACAAACCCAGTTATAGTAAATTAAATATTATTCAGATCATGCTGAAAGTGACTGTCACCTGCTTTTGTTGTAGATAGCTTTCTACTTCACAGTGTATTGGCCTGATCTTTCTTAATTTTATGTTTTATCTCCCGCTAGGAGATGCATACCTGCGTGAGGAAAAAACTGCGCATATATCTTTTTAAATGCTTCTTTATCAGCATACCCAGTTGGACAATCCTATAAAACATGCAAAGATAATTAATTTATAGCTCATTATAAAATTATATCAAAATACAACACCATAACCAACAAATAGTTTGCTTACATTTTTAAAACCACGATACATTCTTTGTATTTCATTTCTCGTAAATTTCGTCCTTGTTATTAAACCATCAATTCCTTCGCTTGGTTCGCCATATCCGTTGAACGATGATTCCAGAGATGCTTCTGAATGATATGAAAAAATCATAATATATCAAACCTTTCTCAATATCCATTGCAACTATAATACTAGCCCACAATAGTTATGTCAGAAAAAATTTCCTCTTATTGCATTTATCTTATTTCCCTGACATGGATATTTGCGCCAAGTTATATAATACTCAAAAAAAATAATATATGTAGCTCTGCTGGCATCAAAAGTGCAATGAATAAATTAGGTTTGTTTCGTTTATTTTGTTTCCCCATCTTTCGATGTTTCCTTCTTTCTAAACTATTTTCCAATACTGTACACTGAATATTTAACGCCATGTCAATAATAAACAACTTTATAATACGATATAGACTACAACGGCCTACGTTACTACTACTCGACCATGAAGCAACTTGTCGACAACACTCAAGAGAACAACATATATGCTATATATACCATCGGACATTGCGCCCTCACTATCTCGACGATTCTTCTTTTTTGACTTGCGACCTAGAAATAAAACATAAAACAAGAATGAAGATGTTTAACACTAACACTCGGTAGCAATCTCGCTTAAACCAAATTATGACTTTTCACTTTGATATTAATATTAACAGCAATAAATATGTGCTTCGTATGAAATGGTATGAAAAATACCGCCGTCAAACTTACTTGAATATTCGTAAGCAAACATATTACAGTGTCGTTTAAACCAAAGTAATGTTGTACTCAGCAAAAACCTCAATTTGTCGGGTGTCTTCATAAAACAACACAAGATTTCCCAAGCCCCGCAAAGCACAAATTGTATTTGAACAGCTGTTGGCATCTTGCTATGAGTCGCGCGTGTAACGCACGCAACGCTACGTGGTAACATTCACAGAAATTAATTAATATGTACATTGCTGTTTGTTATCAGGGCAAAGTTTTATAATTATGAATATGAGAACGGGTCCATTGAAGCTATAACAGACCTCGCTAAACTGTCGGATTGTAACGGGACCAGACTGACACAAGTTTGAGCAGTCAAGCATGGAAGAACACCAAATAGAAACATCTCACAGGATTTGACATGCACCCTTATCAGGAATTAATAGCTAGAGACTTTTACACTTTTAAACGAGTTTTAATTCTCTCCACAGATTCCTTTCACACCTCTTTATCTGTAGATTGTTCTCCGCACCCATCTTACTACACCCATCTCCCAACACGAGCTTTCTACATTCGTCTCCCACACAACCTTTCTACACTCGTCTCCAACACAACCTCTACACCCATCTCGCCACACCCCATCTTTCCACACTCATCTCTCCACACCCATCTTTCCACAGACATTCTCCACACCCATCTTTCTACCCCCATCTCTCTACACGAATCTTTCCACAACAATCTTACCGCACCAATCTCTCCACAGGCCTCTCCGAAAAATACCACCCACACACCTATCGATATTCATCTTCCCATACACCTCGCTCCACAAATCCCTCTCCAAAAACTTGCCGCCACAGGCCTTCCTCCACACACTTGTCTTCACACACCTCTCCCCATCCCTCTTCAGTCCAAATACCTCTCTCTAGATACCTCTGCAGAAATCCTCTCTCTACACATGTCTCTCCACACACCTCTTTCCACACCCATCTCTCCCCACCCCTCTCTCAGAACACCTCCGGACACGTCCTCCGTAAAATCGATTTCCCTTTTTAACAAAAAAAGTTTAAATCAAATATTTGTAAAAGCTCGTCAAACTGCTGTGAGATGTCACGCAATGTTCAACCACACAAGCTTACAACGCAGCAGCAAGATTCCGGTCTATGAATAAAGTACGAAGCAACGTGCATGAACACTTTTCATAAGATTTACGACGACTGTATGCAACTGCCGGTTAAGAAATACCAACTTTAATAAGTCAACCAATGTAATCTGACATAAAAATATTGCAAGTTTGTAAAAACCCACAAATTTTGTAACAATGTTACGTTTCTAAGTGTGGCTTTTTCGTAAACTTGATTGTTCAAAAGTGACTTTACTACCCGCGATCGTTCAGGCCTCAATATTTAGGTTAGTTTGTAGAAGTGAATATCACTATTGTCTGTCTTGAACTCATTTTTGATATCTCAACAACATTGTATTGGAAAGAAATATAAGACAAAATACCTTTGAATAAACCACTAAGTCGGGAACCCCGGGTAGAACGTTCATCTAAACTGTTTTCACAACTTCCACAACTCGACATTAAATAATTATCTCTGGGTGACTCAACATCCAAATGCTGTTGCTCTGCATCAACTGCATGAGAAGCTAAACAAGATTATAAGATTTATCATTATTTACTGTCATATTGTATCGTATTTATCAATTATTATACAACGAGTAGTGTGTCTATTATGTCTATGACGAGCTGCACGATACTGTTTAATACGATATTAATTGTCAAACTATAAATATAATCCATTTTGGAACTATACATAAGAAACAAGAGAAAATAATATTGAATATGTTTTGTATAATGTTTACTATAAATCAACCGCTTTCAACAATGTAACTATAATAAAAGAAAGAATATAATCAACCATGTTTTATAATATCCAGTGATGATGTCGATTCTCGATCTTCCATTACTCTAATATTGTTACTGCATGAGTAATCATTCAGCTGCAACATAATTACTCAGCATCTCAACTGTTTTACTGCAGACTCACAACAAGGAAAAAAGCCTGGAGACATTTGTTCAAGCGTTCTATGAAATATTAGCAAACATAACCTGGTAGTATGACTAATAAGGACGATATATAGCTGTATTTCATGTTGTTATTCAGCTATCCCAGTTTGTTCGACCATACTACCGTTCGTCAATGAACTACATCAATAGAAATCTAGGGAAGGCGTGATAAATTACTACCATAAACAAAGTGCTGTTATTGCTGCTTAACACAACTAACAACACCGGGCCGGCCGTACAGAATAGTGTTCCTAGCCTGATTATAGAGGGATAGAGCAACAAACCAAGGAGTGTATGAGGATATTGTAGAAAGAAAGTTTAGAGAAAGAGAATTATCAAGGATACACTATTCTACATAAGGATATTAATGGATGTTGAGTACATGTAGCCATCAAGATATAAATGAACTTCGCGTTGCAGTAATGTAAATAATAAACTATATCTCATTTAACGTTTGCATATTTTTACTTACTTCCATTCTCTTCTTCTTCTTCTGCTGCTCGGCTTGATCGCGCGCCCATCTTCCGGCCCATAGCTAACCCATATCTGGCAGAAAGAGAAAGAAAGCGTATAGGTTCACTGCCGCACTGGACGAAGCAACATAGCTTGAACAGCAACAGTCCTACGCCGATTTAATAGCAACGCCACCTGTCCTTGGACACCGTGCGATTTCGCTTAATAAATAATAAATGATGGAGTGTTTATCAGCAGAGAACCACGGTAGCTGGAGCATTAGTCTCGTTGGACCATTGCCATTGAGAAAACATTAGCCAAAACCGGTCGTTTTAGGTGAAAATACATTTAAAAATGTATAATGTTGCTTTTGGAAATAATCGCAGACTAGAAAGACAACGAGAACAAGATGAAGCAAACCCTCCTATCGACAGTATTGCAGTTGGCAAAACCATGGCAAGCTCAAGGTAGTGGTTGAAAGGAGAGATACACTCGTGGCTAGAAATATTTAATCATTTCTAATCAATCCAATCTTTCGTAACAAACCACACTAATAGACGGAAACATAAAAATATTAAAATTCTTATCACCCAGTAATGACCTGAAACAGCTAGGAAATTATTTTCAAAAATACCGACGAAGCGGGGTAAAAGCCTCTAAAAGAACTTAACAGCCACAAGTAGTTACAGTTCTGAAACAAAAATAGACCCACAGTGCGTGCAAATCTTTAGGATGTCCATGTTTAAATTTCTATGAATAGCAATAAAATAATTTTTAAGAAATGCTAATTATAGATAGACATCGAAGATTGATTTAAGTCGAATACAAAAGACTAACGCAGGTATTTTAAAATATTAAAATAACAAGAATAATATAGACTTGACGTTCATTGACGCAAATCTGGAACTACTGCAACTTATTCCAGTTCTGGTAGAGTAGCTTGGCACGTTACCATGAGTTCGGAATACATGGAAATATCACACTTTTTTAGGGCCTATTGTTTAATTTTAATAAACATGATTTATAGCAGTTTTGACACTTCCGGGTAAAGTACTTCGCACGTTTGGCCTAAAGATGTTTAGACATTTTATTGGAAAGCGAAACTTCGGAGAAAAGGCACAATATTTCACACTTCGATTGCGTGAACCAAAATTCCATCAACTATGAGCGACCTTTTCAGGCACAATACAGATATATCATAATTGAAGCGAGAAAATTGATGAGTCCGATAACCAAAGAAAGGAGTTGCAGAATGTTATAATTTGTTGTTTACATTGCAAGAGTATTATGATAATGAGATATCGGCTATGAACCGCTTTCTTATCAACTAAGATAACATTCGACATACTTTGGTATTGTGGCGTAAAAATACGACCGCGGTTTCTGTGGTCTGCTGTGATAACAACACACTTCATATGTGACGCACTGTCATTAAAATCACGGCAGGACGTCATGTAAGCTACTATCTAAATAACGAACAACAGATCCAAAATAACAACAATAGAATTGTCGCAAACAGTCATACAGTAATAATTTTCAAATCAAAATAAAATGTGGGAATACCGGAGAGTTATATCTGACAAGACAAACTCGCCAAAATGCAAAAATAACGATCTCAAATAAAAAAACAATTTTATCATCAGAGTTCTTCCTTTGCGCGCCATAAATAATTTAGTTTTTGGCCAGTGTACAACAAAGAGCCCAAATAACATTTTATTACACATATTTAGCTAAATTGGAAGAGGTCTCGGTGGCGTAACATAATATTTACAGCCAGAAAAGAAAACTCCGGTCCCACAGAATAGCGCTTGGTGAGATATTGTAACCTTTTGGTTACTTTTGGAGACAGTAATAAAATTTTTATTTTCATGTTGATTGAACAGACTGTTTCGGTATTTTACACAATTAAGGAGAGAGGGGATCACACGGTACACTTTATGAGGGAAAGGGGATCCCACAATACACTTTGTACTGGAGAGTGATCACACGGTACACTTGGTGAGGGAAGGGGATCCCAGGGTACATTTTATGATACCTCATCTTTCATATGCTGAAATTTATTTTGAAAATATTCATACTTGTATGGTTATTTTACAAAATTTAAAGTTAAAGTTAATAATTTATCTGGGTATTATATTATATTTTAAACATTCGTCCTGATTTATGATTATTTATTATACAGGAATACAAATACGAATATAATATTCTATAATCAGTAATATTCTTTTTAAGATAATAATATATTTTTATTCTGTTTATTGTTTGATTTAAACTATACTTTATTTTACTTCCTGGAAGTGACATTATGTTGGTTTAAAAACGAACCTACTTGGTTTTTACATAATTGTAAAATTATAATAATGTTTAATATGTTTATTTATTATATAAGTTTAATAAATTATTTTCTTTATGCAAACCACTTCACAATATTTTGCTTGAAATCTGCGCTCAATTCTTTCAAGGTAACGACAAAATGAAAGAGGAAATCAGAGTATGTGGCCGTATTTGAGGTTGGTTTGGTCTTTGGGAAAATGAATACAAAGTTGTTTTGTTGCCCAGGATTACAATCGGGATGTTTCACAAGTAACTGTGCCTAAATATTGTGAGAAAAACGACTTAGGTTTATCAACTTCTTATACGTTTTAAAAATGTATTTTGTTTTTTAACTTACAATGTTCTTCAGTTGAGTCATGATGTTCACTGTCTTGATTGTCCAGGGATTTCTTGTTGTATAGTGAACGAGATAGAAGTAAGCCAAGCCAAGTTCTTTATGATGCAAATAAAGTCGTTTTATGATCTGAATCAAAAAGATTTGTTATGATGATTGAGAAAACTTTCCTATAACTACTTTCTAATGCAATTGACTTTATTTTCTACACACTATACTACCAGCTTTTATCTACTTGCTGAGCAAACACTCATGATGCACAAGTAATAAAACAATTAATATTGGGACATTTCGTCACTGGAGACGATGCCACAGAGTAGAAACATCTCGTCACGCCATTTTCCATTTCAGCCCTATCCTGGCGAAACGTATCGTATTTCATTGTTTTTTGAGCACCATAACTGATAACAAGAGTAATAACGATACGATACGGCTCAAAAAACAGGCTTCATGGTATTTATATCACTCTGTTGGGACGTGCGCCAGACTACGACTGCCGGAACTGTACGTGCAGGCTTGCACGGCTGTGGGTGAACAAACCCAGGCTCCCAGACAGGCTCCCAGCAGTTCAGTCTCCCACTCATCGTAGAGCCTGCTCACAGGGTGGACGACGTCAGGTGGGTAGACACCGAGTTTGATAGTTTTAGATTCGTCGCTGGCTGCATACTGATCACGACTGAACGTCGATAATAATGACTGGGTGAGAGTTGTGACGGCGTAACAAATTGTCTTGGTTCTCAGGCGAAAATGTTTCGCGACGCTTTGGCGAACATTCACGAACTACGACGAACATTCACGATGGCAAACATTCACCACATTCAGTTCACCACATTTACGTTTTAACAGGTTGTATGCGAACAACCAATCATAGATTAGATTGGATATAGCAACGAAAACACAGTTGTCTTGGAAACAAGTCTACATTTTGTATGTTTTAAACTGCGTAGTTGTTAATTCACTGTAGACAATGTGATGGTGCGTTATAGACATGCAAGAGAAGGTTCTCTGTTGCGACATAACAATGCATGCAAATAGAGCTAAAGACTGGCAAACGTGCTCTGCCATTGTTCAATACTTGCTTGGTGACCATGATTGCAGGTAAGACTACATACAATATTTGATTATATATAAACTACATACCTCTTTCTTATCAACATTCTTCAGTGAAATATTGGAGAACATGTTTGCAGTTGTAGCACTGAATGTGAAGTTCGGAGCCTAGAACAAAGAATATTCAGTTTACTTGAGTTACACATTGAATATTTAGTACTGAAATGATACATAAATTGAAGTCAACAACAAGGGTTATTACATCATATATGACAGTGTTTTAACAGGTTCAACAGGAAACTTAGGGAAAAACAGGAAACTTAGGGGAAAAGAGGAAACTTAGGGAAAAAGAGGAAACTTAGGGAAAAAGAGGAAACTTAGGGAAAAAGAGGAAACTTAGGGAAATAATAAACGTCTAGTTCTATTTTAAAAAAAAATTATCATGTCACTATGTGTTCCAGGTAGAAGGAATCAAACTTTTTCAATTACGGATTTGGATCAGAAAGACCTTAGGAACAATGGAATAACGCAAGCACTAAGATGAAGAAGCCGAAACCAAGGACGACCAGGAATCATCGAAGTAAGCAGAAAAGTTTGCAGAAACTGAGGGAACTTCCCGAAAAGAAACCAACTAAAATTCCCCAAGACCAAAATATATCATATTGGCGCCATGATGATAAATGAAGATGTTGATTCAAAGATATTTCTGCCGTACCTTCATCACCATACGAAAAAGACTGTCCAAATCCACTGCAACACGTTTGGAGAGTTTTCGTAATTCAGCCTTTTTACTGCAGTTTGCCGTTTTTGACAAACTTGTAGCAACTGGTTTGCCAAGCACTATGGCGTTGGACAAGTAAACAGCAAAACCAACAAGAACAGCAGTCACAATTTTCACAACTGTAAGAGAAAAAAAACGCAGTATTGAAATAGCTAGTAGCTTATGAAAGCACCACATAGCTATCTATTATTTTTACTATATCTTTAATGAAACATTGTCGACTCATACAGGAGGAGAGTTGGCTTGTAACGTGCCCTGTGTCAAGGGCATTGCCCTGTAATACGAAGTAGTTTATGACGAAATTTTTGAACGAACGACAAGTTTTCCTTTGTAAAACGATACTCTTCGTCAGTTATTGAACATTTCCATAAAAAGGTTTAGCGCCCCGAGTAAAGCGGCTTCGTAAACGAACACATAATGACCAGTTAAACTACTACGCTCAGTTAATGATTCAGATTTGTTAATGACAAAAATAATTGTATGATATCTATCAATACTTTAAGTTGGCTATAATCAATCAAGATAATTAATTAGTATATCATACCACATATAATTGTATACAATTAAACATACTCATATATATATATATATTCATATAACTTATAGTACGACACAGTTAAATACAATAGTAAAATGATTTTCCTGAGCAGTTGAACTATGAAAAAAACAGTTCCTATTTCATATGATCTGTTTGATAATGAGGCGTTAAAGAAATAATGATGGAAATTAAAAACAGTAACTGTCGGTATAAAAAACTTACGGTTCATTGTGTGAGTTAGTAGAACACAAACTTGTATAATAATATAGTGATAACAACCACGGTGAAGTATAGAAGTTGAAGTAAAGTGCATAAAAGACTCCCCCAACTTATATATTGGCAAGTTGCGGGAGAACCCCACATTATCGAAACTTATAGCTAGCTCAAAAAGTTGGACCACAAGCCACAATATTGTTCCGCTGCAAATTCTGATGGCTTCCTCCATTTAAAATTGTGTCATGTATAAAGTTAGGCAAAATACAGAAGAGACTTAACCACAAAAAAATTAGCCGTGTATGTCCAACTTTATAAAAATATTAATTACAGGCTACAAGGAAGAATGAGAGTGACATAAATAGTAAAATACTTATTTATTGACTAAATAACTCTGAATTGTTTTGGCGATAATCGTAAACAGGAACAAATTAAGATTACAAAAGTTACAGGAAATATAACAATAATGAATTCTTCTTTAGTTCATGACAAACAGTTGTAATTGTAAACTTTTTTTGTAATTGTATACAAGGGGTTTTTTCCGGCTATTACAATCAGTGCACTTCTGTGATATCTTGTGAGTTTTATAATTGCCTGAATTGTCTTGTGAGACAAAAATAAAAATGTCAATTATTGTAGAACGTGTGTCATTGTGTTTAGAATATTATCTAATATTTAATAACAAGTCATAAATTTCTCCTGAAATTTTAAATGCACTCATAAATAAAAAAGACTAGAAATTATTGTTGGGAAAATCCACGAGTGTATGTCCAAATTGCACTTATATTGCATACATAAATGCATTTATTCCTATATATTATACGTGCCTTGTAACGTTCAATAAAACAAGATCGTTGATTGGTTGAGAAGAGTACATCGTAACTTTATTGTATCTACACACGCAAGATATTCTTTACACCAACTATAGAAAGCCGTTAGTCCAACAGAATACCTCGACCAACTCTTACGTATTTTCTTGCCCTCTCATATCTTTGCCGCACATACTCAATAACTTTATTGAACACGATAAATTATGTTTTTCTTAATTATAATATAATAATCTTATATAAAACGCCTTCACATCGCAGAACAACATTTTCTCTTTCAAAGAAGATTTGCAAGAAGATTTCCGTTCAATATTTTGTCACTAGGGGAGGGAGGGATGAAATATCACTGCTGGTCTTAAGAGAACCTCTTCGTTCGCTAAAGACTACCGCCCCTACTTTGAAAGACCTACACAAATATTTTGTGAAGATACTGGTGGTTCTTCGAGGAAATTGATTTCTAACGGAAATTTGAAGCGGATGGAAATTCTTTTAGAATCGAGAAACAGGGCCCAAATCATGACCCGATTTTAAATCCCAGCAATAATAGACATATAATTATACATAACTGACACTCTCATTATAACAACAAAGTAAAATAAATGAATATTAGTTGTGATGTTTTGCCTGTACACTTAAGGAAACTGGGTCGTCGTCTCATTTCATTTTAATTCCAAATGAATTGACTCGTGAACTAACTGGTGGCACAAACCACAAGGTTGAAAAATAATTCAAATATAGAACATTGTGAAAAGGTTGGCCAGCTCTTTTAGTGTTCCTTGTGAAACCAGCGTCATTTAATTCAAAAATGTTAAATTACTTCTTGTATTCCGGCGTTCGCGGGTATAAAAGTAAAATGAAGTTCAGACATCTCACACCAAACAAGAAACTTAGTTTGAGAACATCTATCAAGGACAACAACAGAAAAAGAAATGGAATTCTTCAAAGGTCAGTAAAGTCTTTTACGATACTTTGAAATATTTTCTTCTCCTGAACAAAGATTTTATAAAACATATAACTATTTCGCGAGAAATAGTTTCAATTATATTTTTCAAATTTTTGGCGAATTAGAAAGAAAAGCTCGTCCCCATGAGCTGTTCCAAAAAACCTTAATAATTTGTTCTAATTTTTAATTAGAAGTTTGATTAAACTATTAATGCAGTCAATAACTTACTAATTCATATTTTTCTTCCAGAACGTCTCACTTTGGTTTTAGTCCTAACACTTCTTGTTGGACGGAGAGAGGTCCTGGGTCGACCAACATCCTCGGACTCAGGCTCCAAGCAATGTTCCCCGATATCCTCACTGAAAACGGAATACACAAAGAAAGTTAAAATCTTTCTGGATACTATGAACAGCTTATGGCTTTCTCTTATGGTACAAAATTGACGTATTTTAAACCCAAGTTAAACCGTATAAGCGACGGGTTGTCGTCGGGTTCCGACGCTTTACGATCGCTGTGACATAATTAGCATAATTATAATACCAAATTTCAAGAATAAATTATAAGATCGTGATATAAATTATAAGATTTTCGTAAAAAAAATCTCTATTTTTAATATCTAGACAAGTCCCCCGAGCCAAGCTCCGTCAAAGGCCATCCCGGCCCACTGGCCAAGTTATGTGAAAACTATCCAAGCACAAAACAAGGTATTTTATATTGCACTATGGAAGTAATTTCTCTTATATTAGGATGATCTCTTTTTCAAATATTTCTAATTTTGCAGACATTGGACAAACTGGGAGCTTATTTCTCAGAAATGGACAAATACACTGGATATCTCGAAGGCAATTCAAAGATTTACCTCAGAAACTTACTACAAAGCTTGAAGAATGCGGTATGGACCTTGCAGCTTTGCCGACTTTCCAGCAACACATTCCCCTTCCACTAAGTGACTAAACCAATCCATTTTCTAATTTCTTTTGCTCTTGTAGGGTAGCTCTCTGCAAAGTTACTGTAATTGTCCCACAACGAGTTCCTCTTCGAGCAGCAAAGGAACTTCTTTACCAAAGTATTTTGTTTTCAGCAAAGTTCCTGCAAAGAAACTCAGCAAACAAGATCGTCTTCACGTTCATTTTGAGGTTCAAGTTTCCCTCCATGATATCTACACAAAAGTCTCTCAAAATGTTCCTCTTCGTTGTCAGTAGAGGTCCAGAAGGTATCTTTGACGTGACCACCACGAACATTTTTATCACATATTTTATAACAGCAAGTATTAAATTTATAATATAATAATAATGTAATACATAAATATGTAAATATGTAAATACTTAAAAAAAGTAAAAAAGTAAAATGTAAATCAGTAAATAAGTAAATGTCAATAAGTAAGTAAGTAAGTAAATAAATATATAAATAAGTAAATAAATAAATATGAATATATTTAAATAAATATATAACTAAATATAAATAAATAAATTTAAATAAATATATAACTAAATATAAATAAATAAGTAAATAAAATACGTTTGAGAAAGGTTTAGTCCGGTGTCTGTACCTAGCTATATGAACAAATTCTGGTGCTTAGAAGAAACTACAAAACTGTAGAAAATACAAAACGACTGTTCTAAACAAGCTCAGGTATTACCCTCCCCAGAAAGTAAATTATCCTTGGTCACGCCATATAAACTCACAATATTCAGCTTTAAATAGAACTTATTACCAAATGAGGGGCGTGTCCGGCCCTGTGGCCTAATGGATAAGGCGCTTCCCTCCGGAAGTTGGTGAGAGGAAGAGATTGTGGGTTCGAATCCCATCAGGGTCGTTACCTTATTGCTTTAAAACCAACTACAATAATTCTTACTCAATATTTCAGCTTAGTGGCCATCTATACAAAGTAAAACTGTCATGTAGAATTAATATTTTGCCGCACAAAATTTGTTTGGGTTTACACTGTTCAGTCTCCCGAGGCCTCTTGCAAATGTGTTGCCTGCACGGCCATAGCTTGGAGTACCCTTGTCTGACGCTTATTGGACACAAACATGTTTTTGACTTAAGACCGTTCAAGGAATGGTAAAGCATAAAAGCAATGTGGTTGATTGCAGTGAATATTGTCTCGTGTGTTTCCCTACAAAGCTAGCGTGTGACATATCATTGCAAGTCGCAGTGCAACAAATTTGCACAACAAAAATTTTCTTCGTGTGGCAGTATCTTCAGTGTATGTGATGAAAATTCAAAAGAGATTCTATTGCTCTGTTACATCCGTGGAAATGACATGATCACAGAAACAGAAATTATAGGGTGACAAGACTTTATAGGGTGTTTTACTATGACATGTTTTCGTATCATTTAATATAGCTCAGACCAATGCTTGCATGATGTAAGACATTGGCCAGCTAGCTGCATGTACCGTAGGCCTATTATTTTCACGTCATCGCTACATAACATCACCCAAAACCTGGTGTTGGTAGAAACGCTGACCTTATTTACCGTTATATAGATGCAATATCGGAGATCACCACGATATCATATGCTATTAAAGTTCGTGAGTTACATATAATATTTCACTGTTATTATTGTTATTATAATTTTATAAATTGGTAAAATTTCGTGAATTATATACAAATATTTATATTTTAAAATCTAAATATCTTTATATAGAAATTTGTTCCGTATTTCATTAAGATAAAGTCCATGTAATAACTTTCCGGAAATAATCATAATTACCAGCTTATACAATGGTCAAATATATCTGAGGTAACTGCTCGCAAATTACACAAACTTGAGGAGAAATAAATACATTGAGTAGTGAAATATACCAGAGTTGCTCCAAAGAATCAAGAACAAGCAAACACCTCGTGTACTCATAAAGTATTCAAGGAACCTTGCGCACAACAACAAGACTTCAAAGCGCGCTTTTCGTCATTCATTAGAACGCTATTGTGTTACAGGCAAAGCAATACGGTCGGATCATGTTGAACTATTATACATTAAAGTCTGGGCATCATGTTAGTGATATGCCGCCAATATTAATATATATGTATGACTTTAATGCGAGTCGTTCATTGGGTATTCGTGCACGTTATCAGTTCAATTGTGTAAATAATTATCTAGGTGATATATATTGTTAATATTGTTTTTCATTGATATTAGTCTGTGCACAACACGTTACAGATATGTAGTTACTTGTAGGGACAAGCAATATAGTAACGTGTGAACTTCGACAGGGAATGGCGCTAAGTATCCCCGATATCGTGTTACTGTTGATTTAGCCTTAGTGAAAATGTTGACACAAGCTCGTCATTTTGGAATCATCTGGATGGTTGACAGCGGCCGTGAATTACGTGTTCCTGCAACATCGGCGCCATCTTCCTCTCTAGATTTTGATAAATTCCGCTCGCGATTTTTTGATATCCGATAACGCAAAGATGAATAGGCTCGACGAAATGACCCTTGTCGTTTCATGATCGGCGCGTTTCGGAAACTAAAGCTTGATGATCGGCGTCGAATGAAATGATTCTTGCCATGGTGTCGTATGCTTTCCTGTGTGTGATATCCAAGCAGATTAGTGCCATTCTTGTTGCAATTATGATACAGACGACATTCCAGTATATCTTCACGTAGCCGTTTGGCAGCCAGATCACCATAAGTCCCGCTAAACTTATATTTACTAACACCAGCCGAGGTAGACAACACTAACTTCTTCTTGTATGTTATGATGTTGTTCAATACGCTCCAATCATATTCACGTTTTATCGTTTCAATTTCCCCAAGTGAGGTCAAAGTGTAGATCTTTACACCATCCTCGAACACGGAAATTTGTACCACGGCTTTATCTGTGCAATCTTTAGCACGGTGCGTGAGCGCATTAAACTGAGGCACGGTTGACGCAATGTTGAGCAATGCTAACCAAGCTTCCTTTGTTGTCATATCCTTGTGGCCTTGATGGCGACGTACAACTTCATTCTCATATTCCTGAGGTCTAACTGCTGACGCGCTACAATTTACACCACTTGGCGGAATATACAATGAGCCAAGATAGTCCTCTAAGTAGCCAGCCGTGTGCATTTGTCTGTTGTAATTACCAATGATAGCTTGAGCGAAATATGAATCAATGGATGCATGTTCGCTCGCACTGCACAACAGATATCCATGTATCAAGTCGCACTTGATCTGATAACAGCACAAACGAAGGCAGTTCAAAGATAGTTGATCGTTCGCTTCTGGGTAGACACGCACTCCTAGCTGGAAATGATACGGTTTTTTGCCCAATTGTTTATCAACGGTTTCCGATAAACACAACCAGTTCATTTGACCGTCGGCACTTGGGAATTTTAACCCGAAATACATGAGCTCGCTCTCAGAGAGGCCAAGCTTTTCTCCAAGCCGTCGTAAAATAGACACTCCATTGAATGTGGCGTTTTTATCAAACTTTTCCTCTACACAAGTATTGTCCATCAAAATAACGCGCACCTCATTTGTGAAAACTTGTTTACGACGAAACGATGATCTAATGTTCGGCACAGACATCGCGTGTCTTCAAACACAACCCGAGTTAAACGATCTCCTCAATACGACGTGCTAAAATGTTGAGTTTAGAGAAGCGCCGAGCGGAACTTTGTACAGCGTCACGTCACATGCCTCCTTAGAATATGTTTGAGTTAACCATAAAAGGTTCCTCATAGCACACCATGGACTCCAACTTTCACTTTTTACTACCTACTATCATTGTTTACGTACTCAGCACTTACTGTCGCACTACGTAATACAACTCAATACTACTAAACAGAAACTGAAAAGCTGATGTAAATCGATAGCCTGCGTTACTATTGAACAGCGGGTATGTTCATACAACCCTACACTTGCCAACGCCTGATATGCCTTACTCTGCTAGCAAAGCAGGAAACTAGATAATAACAGGCTGAAGCATGCTGTTTAACTTAAATACCTCTAGTATTTTCTGCGACATTCTTCTCGTGTTTGAAAGGTCAATATTTTTATTTTGAATTGCAAGAAAAATGTGAGTAATTCAATACATGCAGGAAGATCTAAAAACCACATTTATTTTAAAATCTAAACATGTTTCGAAATAATTAGGTTGCGTTGGCCAGCAAGATTAATCTGATGATCTCAAAAACAACATTTATATTTTATAACGACTATCCCAGGAGGCGATTAGCGAAAACAAATTTAATGTGTTTGCATCAAACATTCGAGCAGTTTTCAATGACAGGAGACATTTGATGGTCATAAAAAGGCGGACTCAAAAACACGTTTTAATCGATGTCAATCATTACAAGACAAGTCAAGTCCAGCTTTCTACAAAGGGCGTGTTACAGATTTGAAAATTAACCATTTCCAATGAAGAAAGGAAAGTTGGTTTTGGTGGTCAAAGGTCTCGCGTTATTCAAAACTACTATGATAAAAATAAGTTTTACATATTATTAGATTGTGCTGACATTAAACTTAAGTTCCAGACCAATCCTCTATGCGAATATACTATATCAGGGCATACATAGTTTATTTACTAAAATAATGTATTTTGCATCTGAGAATCGATCTAGAACTTAAGTTCACTATATCTACTAAACGATTTCTAATCACGTGCTAAGACATGCAGGCACAGATGGTTCGAGAAAGTGACATCGGTGACCCTATCAGTAGGGGTACCGTTCACTTTTATGTCCATGAAATGTGATAGGTACTTTAACTTAAAACACCAGAAGAACAACTTCCTGGTTTATAAATACTTTATCGACATTAGCATTATAAGATTGTTGATTAGATTTATAATTAGGCAATAAAGATCTTTAATTGAGATTAATAGGGCTATAAAATGATAAACAACACATACATGAAATATTCTAATATACTTAGAATGTAATTAGGAACCTCCATTAAAAAATAAGTAAGGAATTTACTCTTAGTAACCTACTCAGGTATTTGAGACACCCTCATAGATGAAACTGTCCTTTAGAGTTGTAGTTCTTGTTCACCATTAAAGTTGTGATATTAGTTGATATATGATATATTTAAATAAAAAGCGTATGTATCGGTCACGACAGTTGCCGTTGAGTTGTCGTCCAGCAAAGCTCGTCATCTCATGCATCTAGTTATTCGTGTATTTGAGCGGTTACTCAACACAGAATTGAATTTTGAGCAATACCGATGGGCCAGACACAACTGTAGCCACCCCCCGCTGCAGAACAAGGGTAATGAATGCAATCACATTATATCAATGTTATATTGTGTCTATAATAGCTATCGACATATTAATAAGTTGTGTTTTGTTATTAAGGTCACAGGACTGTCTGTAAAATTGGAAACGCCACTCATTAACTGGTGTTTGTATTATGCAGTATTAATATCATTGCAGGTGAAAATCTCCGGTATTAAAATGAGATGATTTCTCGGCCGGGGTTTTCTTTAAATCTAGCGATACGTTTCCAGTACTGTATATTGAAATAGGCAAATGCAAAATTAGATGCAGCGATGCAATAGATTTAGTAATGTTGACAGGGGCATAATTATACAACATACAGACATATATATACACGACTTGTAAATCATTGTTTACCTTTATTCAATGTAATTTAACCTTGGTTGTGAACCTGATTTACATATGACAATTTTAATCAAGTTTCATCGGATAATTTATGGTTTCTCGTATCTGTACTGAAGTCGAACCGTTTATACGAGTAATTTTGCTGCAATTTCTGACAACATTTAAAACAAAATGATATTTCCGGCGAAAGCAGCCATATAGTCTTTGTAACCAACATGACTTACGATAACAACTGCGCAAAGCCAAAAGCAACTTCCTTGTTTTTGAGATGCTTGCGGACCTTCTTCTTACATAACTGCGAGGCTTTGAAAAATAAAATGCCACTGACTTTTCTCCTAAGGTAGGGGCACTAGCCAGCTGCCAACATCAAGAAGTTATCTTTGCCTCATGACACCAAGGAGGACAACCTTATAGTTTTGTAATGAGAATAGTCTCATGTTCACACTCTCGTGGTAATTAGCAAGAGCGGCGTGGATTGAACGAGATTGCTCAAAAACTACCCATGCGTAATATAGTCGCAAGCATATCAAACCTCGACAGGGTCAGATAATTGTTTTAGTTTGGTATTGTTTTCAAGTGATTTTGTTGAATAAAAAGGTAAACGGTCGACATAGAACCCAGGTTTCTTATGTTTATGAACGTCCACTGGTGACGTCATGATTGTTGATGACGTGCTTTCTGTGTTAGAGATCTTGCTGGGTGTGTCACGTGTGTCATGGTTCAGAGGTTTATTCGCGACATCTTCGTGACTTTCAACAGAACCTTCTGTCAACAAGGACCATGCCCGTGGCTTTGTACTAACCATCGCAGGTGTGTTAACTGACGATGGAGATGTACAGGGATTAAACGCCTGTATGCTGCTAAAAGCGTTGGGTAAACTAACCGACCGGCATCGTGGGATAGGCGGTGTCACGGTGGGTGATGGGATACGTGAGGCTTCCTCCATACATGATTTCATGGTAGCCCTGCGAAATCTCTCATGGCGGTTGTCTTCTGGATGTAACAAAATAATATTAATTTTTGGTGCATAAATCCCGAGTAACGCTGTATAATTTGTTAATAAAAGAAATACACATGAGATAAATTGTCGAGTTGAGCCCACGGTATCAAGGTAGCTTGGAATGTAACCGATCCACATCAATAGAAATCCAAACATGGAGAAAAAAATAAATTTTGCTTCATTAAAGTTTTCTGGTAACTTCCTCGCATTATAAGCTTCGTAAGTACAAAGTAAAGCAACCAGTAGGATATAGGAGAGTTGGATAAGATGAAGTGAGCCTGCGGTATCTCCACAATATAACACCATTTTAATACGACCTGAGAACACTTCACGTCTACTGGAACTGGCCAGCGGTCGAATCAGTACCCAGACTGTTGTGCCAACTGTAGGGATAGCACTCATTAGTAACGTCAGCATAAGTTGTACTTTGTTGCTAAGCAACCGACTGCGCTTTGTCAGCCTCGCCTTGGAGTTGAAGATGCGCACAATACGGTCAGTTTTGAGGCAAGTAATTGATGTAATCACAGTGTAGAGGACCATGAAAAAATAGGAACGTAGAAAACATACAATGGTGAGAGGTCTGCCAATAAACATTGTTGGTAAGATAAAAACAAGACCATGAAAGATGAGATGAATTGCTGATAGTTCACGATTGGATGCTTTCACTACCGCGGTTCTTGAGTATTTCCAAAATACAGCGAATAAGAAAGCAATAAGAACGACACCTAGGAAAGAAAACACCAACACAACAATGGCGCCGATCGAAGACCATCGTAAAAAATCTTCATCTAATTTAACACACGCTGTTCGATTCGTGTTGGACGTGTATCCGTGGCTACATTCAACGCAATCCCTATTTCCATGCGTACTTTTCACGAAATTTTCCACGCATTTCACACAACTCCAACAACACTCTCTGCTTGACTTAATAAATGCGAACCCAGGCCCACAAACGTTGGAACAACGCGACAATGGAGCTGAACTCGTCCCAGTAATCCACTGGATGTGTGCGTCCTTATCTATCTGTAGCTTTGCCAGTTCTCCGTCCCAGTGCCCCACCGTCACGAACTCTTTAATTCTATTGTTTCTTTGTAGATTCTTAATCAAATACGCTCCATACACTGGGTCCCCTGTGTCGCTAAATCTAAAATTTCCTCTCTCGGAACGCGCTGTAAACGTAACGTTTTTAACGTGCTCTAGAAGTTTAGGAAGTATTGTTCGATCTAGAGTCAGGTTATTTGAGTGTGCTTCGCGCAGGCTGTGCAGACCATGAGCGATGGCGTAGACGGCATCCATGACGTTTGCGTACTTATTTGGCGGGAGATTGACTGCGCTGGGAAGATCTTCATCTGAACATTTCCCGCCACATTTTAATCTTTCCTCGTTCCAGTACTCTGTCAACCATGGGTTGTTGACTGTGTTAGTTCCGGTCGCGGTCAAGGTCTTTAAATGATTCTCAAACTGTTCATGTCGACCTAAGTACGGTAGAACACCCAGCATGCCACCGATCGTAGAAAAAATAATATTGTCCTTGATATTTGCGTTATCCCCCCACGACTCGGTACCTATCCAGGTCGTATTGAACATTTTTGCCGCCGAAGCGGCGTATGTTAGAAATTGCGTGGCTGGTGAATAATCACACCACAATACAACAACACTCGAATGTTGATCCGCCTGTAATTTACCACAAATCCTCTTTAAATCCTGTTCCCTCACAGATTCGGGAGTTTTTGTAAACATCTCTTCAACTGCAATACAAATGCCTTTCCTCTTAAGGTGAGTCCTTAACGCACCCAATCCATTCCTGCCGTACTCATCGTCCGTCACCACAATTGAAACGTACGTCCAATTAAAATAAGCTAGCATATCCGCAATTGCTTCAGCTTGGTAAATATCTGAAGGGATTGTCCGTAAGAATGACCGGTAGCGTTGTTTCACACTTAGAGATGGGCTGGTTGACGAGTAGCTGATCTGAGGCATACTGTCCACTGAGAACAATGGCGATACAGTAATTGAAATACTTGAACTAGCTCCTCCAACAACCGCCATCACTTGAGCTGGCATCTTCGTGTTGTTCAACGGACACAAACATGATAAAGACATGTTGTTTGCTTGTTTAACACCATCACTGACGTTCATAGCCGGCAGCATGAAATCTAAGGCAGCTTGTAAAGCTAGATCAGGTTGGTTACATGAGTCCCGAATATCATAACCCAAAGTGATATCTGGTAGTAAATGTGGACTTGCGTTGATCTCATTAATTGCATACATCATAGCTTCGACCCACATGATTCCAGCTTTATTGAGACGCTCACTAGATCCAACATGGACAGGCACTAGTCCACCAATGATTACGTCTGCGCCACTTGTGTTCACCGCTCTCTTTGGAGGATCACACAAACTAGTTGAGTAACTACTTTGAAAAAAATAACCGAATGACACCACCAGCAGCAGCAACACGATTTCACTGTACATTGTATTACCTTGTCGCAATTTCTCGGGTACCATGAGAACGCGACCGTTCAAATTAATACGATATCGATTTTCTTGATGATACTTTTCAGATTGTGGTAAGCAAACGCTCTAGAGCGATTATTATCGACGTACAGCTTTAACGTCTACTGTACTGTCTGTAACCTCGCATGATACTAATGAGACTTTCAATGTTTCAGCTTAATACACACTCACCCCCCGCCGGCAAGGAACTATGCTCCGTGGTTGCCATAGCAATCATATAAGAGTTGGCGTCCAGTTGGAGGGAAGTGTTTTTTTTAACAACATCCGTCAAATGTCATTAGATGACACAAAACTTTCCAAAAGAGGAACAAGCCAGCATTGTAGTGCTGTTGATGTAGAAGATAACAACCACGCGACATGTGTGCTTCTCGCTCACTTGTAATTTGCTTGCACCTTACGAAGATATTGAAGGCGCTAGTGTTACGTACCAGTTTGAGTGTAACCAAGATTAATTATTTTAAAAAAGACATGTTCTCAAATTCACACACGTACAATATCGCTTTCGTTTCAACAGGAAAAATCTTCAGTCCAATATCACCATCTATAAATACTTCATTCAGGGCGCCACCAAGGTCGTGCATTTCTTTATTTCTATATTTTAGCTACTTTGTTTCAAGATTGTCATAAATTATTCTATATTTATATTCACCTTTGTTTATTTACTCAATTTGGACAGTTGCCAGAGAGCTGAATAATAATAATAATAATAATATTAATAGATACAATCGTGGTTACAGTTACTACATTCTGATTTCACTTTGCAAGTTCTTTTAACTAGTTTCGCAAATTTCAATCCGCCTTATCCCAATGTTATATTCTACCTATTCAATGTAAGCTTATCTTCAACAAATGTACTGGGATGCAGCTTTTATAGAACTGCAGCAAAATAACAAATAGATAAAATCTGTTTCGTGCAATTTCTCACAACCGGAAAGTATTTCTTACACAATCATTGCCGATTTCGACAGATTTTGAAAAATAAAATTTTGGGAAATGAAACTTGCTCGTATAAACATCGTCATTTTATAAGTAAACACGAGACTTTCCCTTGAAAACGAAAGTACCACAATGATCACAAACAAACAAACGAAAGCTAATGAAACTGAAACGTTATTGGGAGAATCATTGGCCTTCTTCAAGTATAGCTTTTAACTTCAAGAAAGCTACAATAAAACCCAAGACCTTACTGTTAACCGGGGGAGGATAGCCAGTCAATTTATCATGCAGATCTATTCTCGGCCTACAACATATTAAGCCGCCATCTGGCGAATTTATTGCATATAATTTCTCAAATGAAATCGATAAATTGCTTCGATTAATTTTGAAAGCTATCTACTTTCTGCAAGTGTTTTTAGAATAAAAGGTTTTAAATGATAATACAATATACATTTGTTTATAGAGAAGCCCAGATGGGGCACAACTGACACAAAAATAGTATACTTATTTACGAAAGAATGTTATATTCACATTACTTTTAATATATAACTTACATTACATGTTTATACAAATGTATAGGATGTTATTTTCAACAATAAGACGTCGTGCGTCGAAAAAAATGATAAATGCAATAAACTACCTGTTATCAATTTTTTAAAAATTCATTTTCTTTTCTAGATCTAAAAGCTGCCACACACGAAGTAGAATATTGAAACTTGAACACGTATTTGTTTTTGAAAAATGTCTGTGTTTCACTTAGAGGACTATAGATAAGCCTTTAGATTTCTGATATAACAATTGTCTTAATATGCATGAAGCTGCAGGCAGCTAGCTTGCTCATGGTTGGCAAATTAGTCTTAATATATCAATCTCAATCAATTTTTTAATAGTTACACGACTTCGTGTGGCGTTTTTATTAAGCATTCATTACCATACAGATGGAAGTATAATTTTAATTTGGAGTAGGCTAAACTTCGTGATAACATCACACAAGCTGTAGGTTATCTCCAGGGCTGAGTTGTTCAAAGGTGGGTTAGCGCTAACCCAGGGTTAAAAGTTAACCCACTGTTTTATTTTACTTTGTCAGA
>JAOTOK010028527.1:0-11597 GCA_025770025.1 Virgularia gustaviana
TTATTGATTTATTGATTTATTGATTTATTGATTTATTGATTTATTGATTTATTGATTTATTGATTTATTGATTTATTATATTTTGTCATTAATGCAACGAAAGTCTACGAATGAAAACGAACAGTTACGAATACATCGATAACAAGATGTAACACGGTCACAACATTCTCTTGCATAGAAAGAAAAACCTGGACACCAACAAGGGATGGCTTTGCAAGCGAGGCTAGCTATAGAGGGTTTTAAGCCGTCGCAACAATTGTTCAAAATTTTTAAGAAAACTTGTGTTTTTATTTTAAAGACAATATATAAAAGGGGACAATTCTTGTAGCTTCTAAAGTTCATACAACTTTTACACGACATCATCGATTAATTGAGGGTCTAGATTCCAAAATGTTCCGGGAGAGCAGAATGCTGGGATGCCTAGTTCTGTTATGTAGGTATTCACTTTGAATTTTCTTTACTCGTGAAGTTGCATTTACTCTATTAATATTTACTCTAGAAGTTCTATCCCGAGTCAGAACGCAACCATTCAGACGTGCCAAACTGACTGTATAGTGTGCCCGATTATATGGACAGGTATAACAGTGTCCAACACTAAACAGGTAGGTATAACAACCGTAGTATCACACAGCATGTACCTTTGAACCAATGGTTACTTACCTATAGCAACTTTTTCAATAGGGACACATTCCCCGGTAGACGTCATGACTGCTTTTCTTGGCTTTGACAGCATCAGACTCGAAATCGTTTTCTGAACACGGTAAAAACAAAATTGCTGTAAAAAGTTGGCTAACGCAAATACAAACACTACAGCTGCGCCCTCAACCCACTCGTGTATGGCCAGCGTTCCGGCCACTGTAATAGTGATGAGGATGTTGAGATCGATCTCTAAGTTCATGAGCGAGACAACTGCCCTCTTCAGCACCGGGATAATACCAACGCAGATATTGGCAATGGCGACCCACATGTACCAGGAAGCGCCAGAAAACAGCCCTCCGAGTGCAATTGCAAAGAGAACAGCCTGTAGAGCAAGGTGGGCAAGGGTAATTTTCAACGACTTGGGAAAACTTTTGTTTCCAGTCTGCTCAGCGCCTGTATCCACAATGGAAACGCCAAGATGACGTTTGTTCAATGTAGCCATGAGTTCTATTGCTGATACAATAGTTGGGTAATGAGACACATGAACTACACGACCAATCACATTCACCCTGACAGATTTGATTCCTTCTAGTTTGTTCAGTTCGTTGTTGACAATGCGTGACTCTTTTGGGCAACACATGTTCTGCACACGGAGCTTCGTTAGTTGAAGCACCATTTCGCCGGTATCCAACTTTACGGACGGCACAGCATCCACCAGCGGTTTCATCTCATCCTGGGAGCAGGTAGAGGGTGTGCGAGATTCACAATGGTGATGGTGGTGATCATGATCATGATCGTCATGGTGACAATTCTCATCATGTTCGTGGTGATCGTGGTGGTGGTGGTGGTGATGGTGAGCATCGTGGTGATGGTGGTCATCTTTATGGTTATGCTCGTGTTCTTTATGGTTATGGTGCACCTCTTTATGGTTATGTTGGGACAATTCATGGTTGTGCTTCAGCTCTTCATGTTGGTGATCTTTATGTTGTAGTTCTTCGTTGCTATGTTTGACTTCCTTATGATCATGTTGGTGGTCGTGCTGACGAGGTGCTACACCATGACGATGGTGATGGTGGCCATGTTCATCATGGTGATGGTGACGGTCATGTCTGTGGTGATGGTCGTGGTCGTGATCGTGATCGTGATCGTGATCGTGAGGTTCAATTTGGTGAGCAATATACGGAGGGTGGATTTCTTTACGAGGCAACGTAATCAGCTGTAGGTTAGCGTCATAAAGCTGGCCTAATTTTGCGTCATTTGAAACAGGACAGTAGCTCATCTTCCGCTTGCCACTATGTAACGGTAGCCTGGGCTCACATAAACTCTTACTCCTCGCCTTACTGCGGAAGACTCCCGGAAAAGCGTTTGCAGCCTTTTTACTGTGCATAAAGTTTTCAAATTTATCTTTTCTTGCCAAGTCGTCTCCGTTTTGTTTCCCCACGCCAGTTTGGATCGATATTTGATCTTGATTCCCATTGACATCGTCTATAATCAACGGTGCTTCTGATTCGTTCGCCTTATCGTCCTCACTGTCCTTGCTATCCTCATTACCATCACCAGACGTCTCCGACGGCTCTGATTCTTCTTGGATAACCTCTTCCCTCAACTTACAAGGGCAATGTCTCAACTTCTGGCCATAGCTGCTCCCTTTCAGGTTATCCGCAGCAAAAATACTCGAGTTTTGGAAACCAACTCTTCCAGTAAAGTCGTTTTCAAGAGGAAAAAGACACTCGCAGTCTTTTACACATTCGCATAAACCCTTGGGACAACACCCGATCTGGCAGGAAGGCATCTTAACACTTCTCAAAAATAACTGAAAAAAATAAAAATTGACACTTAGGCTTTATGGAAACCAGACAAACAAATTGCCTAGATTAGGAATACGATATTTTGGCTACGACTCTAGGAAGCAGCTATGTTCAAAATGTCTTTATAAAAATCTCATTTTCCAAATTCTTTTCACCCGTATGCATAACAATCCTAATTCCACAGTGTAAAGTGCCTGTGAAGCGAAACATATATTTTATGGTTGAATGCTGAAGATTGCGGGGAAAAACATAGTACCACTTTGTGGGAATTTCAGATTAATTTACTCGATACTGCAGTGTCGTACACTGTAAAATCACCCTGCAATTTTTTTTAAATCGTGTAGATCTCTCGAAGATTGCTTAATAACCCTCTGTATTATGTATAGTACTTTTTAGTGTATTATTTGCATACAAGGCTGAATGTTTGTATATTATGTTATGTAAACCTTGAGAGTGAAACGTGTAGAAAGAGACGCATGAAAGATAAGTTTTAAATCATATCATTTGGTATTGTAATATATGCGACCGAATATGTACATTTCGTGTAAACAAGTAATGGCGTCACAAATGTTATATTCAATCATAATATCTGAAGAACAAAAAGAGATATAAAAAAAATACCAGTCGATCATTCCATCAATTCACATTAGCACATTTAAAGACGACATGCAAAATATTGCACAGGAAAAACTTCGGCTTCATGATCTTAATTTGGCAGGAAAATTTGACGGCCTTGGCGTCGTTTATTAAGGCAATGCAAATGAGATTTATTTTGTGTTAAGAGGCAAAACAGCCTTAAATGACGTCAGTTCTGGCAACGTTACAAGCAAAAAAGACCATGAAGCAGACGTTCTCTGTACGAAATGTTTTGCATTGTGCTATAAATATCAGAAATATACTGAATTTTAATGATTATGTAACAATTATTCGCTGAAGTGTAGGTGAATACTCGTGGATATTTACCGAGACACGAATAGTCCAGGTTGAATATCCGCCACTATTCACCGGCACATCGATTGAGCTTTGTTTATGACATGAATAGCGCCTTGAATGGAAATTGGTCGCCATCTTTGTTTTGATAAAACGAAACACCAAACAAATATGAATATATAGCAAAGGGTATTCCGAGAATTAAAGGCGAACCAATCAAAACGCGCGAAAATGGATAACCACTGTTTTGAAAAATCGCTATTCAGTGAATAGCGCTATTCAGCCTTCGTGCAACCGGCCCCAGGCTGTTTGGGAGCGGGGATTGCAGCCCGTTTTCCGTAGTAAAATTAGGGCAATTCTTCTTGAAATAAAAATTTTCTTTTGAGCTTCATTGCCACGTTAGTGTGAAAATTAACGGCCTGAATCGCTGAATTTTAGTGTGGTAGGGACACGTAGCTACGATGCTCTCTAGCTCCTATGAAACACTGTTTATTTTCTCATGCATATTTCTTTGCACAAAGCTCCTGGGATCGGTTGTACGAAGCCTGAATAGCGCTATCCACTGAATAGCGATTTTTGTTCGATTGATTGTTTGGAAATTTATTTTTTGATCCATATTACCTCACATTAAGATTTGGTATTTTTAATATGAAGTTCTTACGATACATTTGGAGCCCAGACGGTGAATTGTACAGCTTTTTGAGCAATTTCTAAAAGGTTGGAAAAAACCGCTATTGTTGGATAGCGCTATTCAGCCTTCGTACAACCGGCCCCTGTTCTATACCATAATCACGGTAATGAGCGTAATTAGTAAGCGTATGTTAAGTAGCCATATATCGCTTGACCGCCAAAGTAAGCATTTCCTTATAGAGCACACTAGCACCTCTGGCGGAACAAACATTCAAGTTTTCCCACATGATTTAATTACCAGATTAATTAATCCTACAATGGCAGATATGTGTCAATGACATTTCCATCCAAGGAAATGAAATGGTAGCTATTTTCGAATAGCCACTAATGTTGTGTGAATGTTGTCACTAGTCATCTGTCACAAGCTATACATAAACTGCTCGTTGTTGGAAAGTAAAACGTAGTTGAATCAAACTAATGTGACAAAACCGTGACACGTTGACCAAGACATTACTTTGTTATCACACTTGGTGCGTGGTACATACGGATTAACGCTCTTATTATACGCATAACCAACCAATTCTGTTTCCAAAATAGAAAATACCAATGCAAACCTTCACTATAATTTGAAACTACCTCGTCGCAAAGCGTAAAATGAGTTATATTAAGTTTGTGTTTTATTTGGCCGCATATAACAAGGGATTACAAAGCATTTTTTTAAGTGGCACAATTTGATTGTTAAATTACGGACATGTTTTCAGTCATCACCCAATTATCATGCTCCAATCATGGTATAAAATGACGTAAATAAAAGCGTGTTGTTCATGACTGTCAAAGTAGGTACGCGCGACCTTGCGGGTTAAGAATTTGTATGAACATCATGAACAAAACTAAGGGGTGAAGTTCGCTATTTTAAAAACGAAAGAAATACATAGAAATGTAACGGCAGACAATAATACGATAGATAATTGACGATAGGTCAAGAAATTAAAAAACATCAGATCGCGATTCAATAAATGATAACTGTTTCGGATTTTTTTAAAATTAATTATTACTTTGTTTAGTTAATTATAAGGTGTTGCAGACAATTAAATCACGAACAGATATGTCACGTGGATTTAATGCTTGATAAAAGACAAAATATAGACCCTCCCATCGGCGCACTGTGTAATACCATTTGAACATCCTTCCATGTTTATTGTAGAAGAATGAAATAAAGGTCGTATCACAAGGTGAAATTTGTTCATGCAAGTTGTCTCGCAACACTAATCTCAATGCATGTTAAGAGGTAAAAAAGAGATTTCAATCGAGCACAATTTTAGCTTTAGTTTAACGTTTTTTCAAATGTAGTCTTCCCCGTTTTGAGCGAATTCTAAACGCTGTATGGTTAATTAAAAACACTCCCCTTTTGACTTTCAGCTAAATAAAGTCTTAAAACCAATACAGCAAATAGAGTTCTTCAAAAGCCTTCAGTTTTGCATAAAAGCCAACACGTTAAGTATTTCAAACCACAGAAAAATATTTCGTCTTCATGTAGGTTATGCTGCGTTTATCTGCAATTAACGTTCCAGTTTACATATAACCTACAATTTACTTAGATTAATTGTCCTGGACATCTACGTGTCGGTATATCACGGCGTTGACGCTTGTATACAGTGGCATGCAAGGGTCGTCACGCTACATGGACGTATCGTGACGTTAAAAACCTTACGTGCTCCAATATCGTGACCATCAGTATCACGTAAAAAACGCAATCATGCACGTCGATCCAACAAAGGAAAAGGGGATATCAGAACACCAGGTCATTTAGTGTATAATCTACGCATGCAAGAAGCCAACGTACCGCTCCAACGGGAGAGGCGATATATAACGGCAACATGTACCAGACGTATATTGCACGTATATTCGAGAAGCTAAGCTTAAGGATATTAAAAATCTCTCGAGATAGACTAATCACTAATATATATTTCATAAACACTATTCATAAGAGCTATCTTTTCTATATGTATTTAGAAATTTAGAGGGGGATTTTAAACCTATACATTTAATTCTGGTTTTCTCTCCAAATATTGATTCGCTTAATTCCTTTTTATCTGATTGATAAATACTGACAGGCTGGTCAGTATGCTTAGCTTCATATTTTCAACCAGCTTTCCAATACTTGGAACATACCTACTATATAGCAACAGTACCGAAGTTTCAAGTGAAGCAATCACTCGTACGAAGATATACAAGTATGTTTTTTCTAGGGTTCCAACGCAACAGTCTATTTTAATACAAGAAGGATTTTTTATGAAATGGTGAATTTCAAAGTACTGTCGTTTACTGATATACATGGAATATTACACGGTGGTATACGGAGCTTTCGATAAACAAACTATAGTACTAGAGGAAATACACATATCATATGTAGCTAGTGACTGATGTATATATTACAACTTCGCTATTTACGTACATTGTGCAGTGTTTGTCAACGATTAATGTACATGATCGTAAACTGCAAGGCATGATCTCATTTATCCGGGCATAACTGGGAATATTTTCATTCATATCAGTGTTATGTACTGTTCGCAACACAAGTAAGCGTTCTTGAACTAAATTTCTATATTTCTAATTCAAGCAGGTTGAAAATACAAGACGCAGCCGGGTTCTTTTGAATCAGCTAATTGTCCTTTTTTGATATTTAGTCAGACCGAGAACACTTACGAGTGTGGGAAATAGCTTCTCAAACGAGCCAATATTTGGCGAGAAAATCAAACTTGAATTTGGCTGATGTTCTTGCCGTAAATTTCTAAATACGGCATGAAATATATTATTTTTTGGTTCTTGCTTTATGGATTATTTTTTGCATTAATAATGAATTTGAGAAATATTCAAGCTATTGAATCTGACAAAAGTCGAAAGAACAGTGGTCAGCCTAAACTATTTTCTACCTAAATCGCCCGCGGGATCATGTATAGTGTGTTTAAGATAGACGTGCATGTTTTCCCACCTTGATGATGGAGACTAAACTCGAAAAGTGTGTTCCGACGCATTGAAAAGCTTACGTGCTCCGATATGGTTACCAGCTGCAACGCGTATAACATGGAATACACGTCGCGCATTTAGTATATAATCTACGCACGAAGCCAATGTGCATTTTTTCCCACCTTGACGATGGAAAGTAAACTCGAAAAGTATGGTCTGGCGCATTAACCGTTCTGAGATTATGCAGTCTTAATCACTTGAGCAAACGCCAGACGATTTACTACACGCAAGCCTGAAGGACCCAAGGGAAGAATAACTGTATCCAGTAGCAACCAGAAGATCGCGTGAGAACTTTCTTCAACTTGTCCCCTTCCTGGTCGACATTAGTAAGGGATTTGTCGAACATTAGACGATATTTCAAGCAACTCGTCAATAAAAGAACCTCAATAGGGAAAGGTTAAAGCGTAGGTCAAACGTCCTAATTTTCGTGGATAATATATGGAAATATGAGCCCAACTGAACAATCTCTCACAAATCCACTTAATAAACAAACGCGCTATTTGCAAACCATCATTTTACAGTGCTTTGACAGATCTCACATTTTCACGAACATCAACGTGGCCCCTGAGCGCATGTTACGCAGTGATTTTGGAATCATCCGACCAAAATTGTGCGTGGAATCTACACATATTTTACGATATTATGCGCGAATTAAACTGATACCAAGAGCCTCAAGTACCCGATGACAAAGACTAGTGTAGAACTGAAGACATCGGCACACTATAATCCTAGCCCCAAGCTGAGCAAGATCGTTATATGAGTGAAGTCCCTAGGAGAAAAACGAGGCTAGATCCTCCTGCGCGATTTATGCTAATCATTTACCGAAAGCGTGATTGGTGTTCGCGCCCGCTAACTTAATGACAAAAGGAATGTCCTGCAACGGTATAAAATAACATTGAAGACGGATAAAGATTCCGTTTAATCTCAACATCAAAGAGATTTGTACCATAACTGATATCATGCCACATCATGAATTGTTGTCTCTAAACTGAAAGTGCACTTAATTGAGGCACGCGGTATGACTAATGCGTTTTTAACATGCTTTAATGGTGGTAATAATAACTAAATACTTGCGCTCACCACAGAACCAACCGCAGTAATCTCACCTCACCGAAGATCACAATTCGGGTTGTTTTGCCAACAAATATGCCTCTCACCTTCTCCTATTGACTAACGGTGACCTATTATTCTCCAAGCTTTTTACATGGTTCTCTTTCATCGATTGTAGAACATTTGTAAACAGAGAACTCTAAATTCAAGTCGAATAAGAGGTTTGCTTAAACTCATCTCATGATTGGGCCATACCACAACTATAGCACCCCGAATTAGCCAATGAAACAAATTGCTAATATCTTCATATAGTATAAAGTTCCAACTTTATGTCAGTCAACGGTTGGGTTTTTTAAATTTAAACAAAATCGAGTATTCTGTATTTTAATCTAATATTATATCAGATGTGTGTCCAGCATAAATCCAAATAGTACACGCAGCTCAACTAACGTTGTTATGAAGATGTAGTAGAAAAGCATAACTAAAGAATAAGTAGGTTGGTCAGATTACTATGGAGACCAAAACGTATTTGTAAATATTATTCTATAGGATGGCAAATGATGTTTATGCGCTGAGATTCCAGAACGAACGCTGGACTCAGTTCTCTACGATATGGTTTGCTGTTGAAGATACCGCCGGTTTGTATACCTTAATTGCACTGTGGAAGTGTCTCGCAACAACGACATATCATGTGTGACATATTTCCGTTAAGTATATGTGAAAACAAAGGCCAACTAAAGCGTCTCAGGCGTACCTTTTCAATTTAAGTTATTCGTACTTGAGATGCTGGAAATACATGACATATGGTAAAGCATTTATAGTTACTACTATGATATAATCTATCAAACCGAAATTTATTATACATATATTTTTCGATAAATCAACTTGCGAATTATTCAATATAAGCATGAATAAAATGTGCAAACACGACCTAAATATGTATATTGAGGACTTATATTTTATTGAGTAACTAAAACATTCAGATGAATTCGATTACCTACTTACTCGGTCTCAAGTAGCGATCTATAACAGTATCAAAGCCTTTTATTAAGAAAACTTACGTTTCATAATTCAATAAATCATTCAATAAATAAATAAAAGAGCATATCGCAAAGAAGAATAGGTCCAACGATTATATAGGTTATGTACAGAAACAAGGTTGGAAAGTAGCTAACGTGTTCAATGTGTTCATTCTCTAATTTTATAATTTAAAGCCGAAAAATTTACCAAAATGAATTTAGTCAATCTCTGGTTTCTAAATGATCACTCTAAATATGGATTTCATAAACATAAATATCAATTTGCTCATAAACTTGAAATACGGATAATAGACCTACGCTTCAATGAAAGTCTAGACCATCTCCGAATAGGATGGCATCACGAACGACCATTTAGGAATGGCGTTAAACAAACGTTCAAGTTATCAAGTATTTATTAAGAACAATGTATGCTAATTAGTCATTATCGTGGGATAAAGTCAGTTGTTATTATCTCTGGAAGGTTTTTCTAACCCATCCTTGTTCCGAGTGCTGAGGCGGATCAGGATAACCATATGGGATATTATTATCCAAGTCAATTAACCCTTTCTTATGTTTCAGGACAAACGTATATACTCAATCAGGCAATGAGAGTTCCTCGGTTAATAGCTTCGACCCTTCTTCATTTTCTTTAAGAAGCAGGTCCCTCGATCCTTTAACGGTAAGCACAGCTACCAATACAACATTCTCAGCATTTTTAGTATGCAACTCACGCACGTAGGTCTACGACTATGTACAAAGTACATAGGGATAGCTCCTAATTATTATACAGATCTATATACTTCTATCAAGGTTGACGAAATGCAGTGTGACAATAAATGTATGTTGGCACAATTTATATACCAGCTGGACTCCAACAGCCTCACAGTTTAAATTACACGCCACTCGGTGACAAACGCGAGAATTCGTAATTATGCTATCTTCTGACATTGGTTCAGACAACGCGACATTTGTTTCGCTGGAGTGGCCGTTTAACGCGCGCGCGTTCGCGGAAATCAGCCAAGCTGCTCTATAACGCTTTTCCCCCGATACTCTTCCCATTTTGCCTAGTGGTTCAAGTAAGTGCCACAAATTGACAGCTAGCTTGCTTTGGCTTAAATAAACGTAGTTCAGACAATTTTGCGCAGTAGCGCGATCCTTCCATCGAGTTATAAATATCGTAGCGCAACCTGGTACCTGGACTGACAGAGCGCTGCTAATGTAAAACGCTATCTAAAACTTCACAGTGAGTTCGCTTTTAAGATGCGCAAAGTTCAACATATATATATACCAGCTTGATATTATGAGTATTCCGTTGCCGCGTCACGCGGCCGGAGCGTCTAGACACAATTTCCATTCACGCGTTCCTGCGCAACATACCTTGTCATACGCTGGATCAACAAAAGTTCAGGAATAACTTGAAAACCATGCGCTGTTGTTTCGCAGACGTTCGACGTATAGTAGAGGGTTCACATTCACACACTTCTCTCGTTCGACACTAATTGCATTTGGCGCAGTGATTGAAGCGAAGAATCTAAAAAGCTTATAAGTGCAAGATCGGAAACGGAAAGTCTTAAGGTTAAACCCCAACAGCTGTTGACATGACGGTGGGTGCTGGTGAACATCTCAAGTACCACGCTTTCGGTTACGTGCGTTTACTGAAGCCGTGCAGGGATTGTTTGCTTTCCACATTGACGCGCGCCTTATCTACAAAAGACATCAGCAGAGATAATCAGGCAAAAAATCATAATAAAGTAGGAATAATCTTAGGCAGCTTTGATAGGTCTCGACCATAATTGGCTGCGCGTCCAGAGATAAGCAACACAACGAGGTAGGATTACGCGCGGACTGGGAGGTAAACTAATATAGCACAATCATGCAAGATAAACGACGCAGCAACAATAATGAACATATATGGAGATCAACTCAAGTTCCGTGCAGCAAGAAATGTAACAGGAAATCGGACGGGTTAAGTACATGAAGAACATGACAACGACACACACGACATTCTAGTTCGTGTTTCACGTGTTTAAAATGACGTTAGAATAAATTTCGGTCCTGAATTTTAGATATTATTTGATATGCATGTAATTCGTCATTTGATACACCACATTTTCTACGAAAATAGTATCTATTATTATTAGTAGTATAAACAATATGTGTTACTAAAATATGTGCTTTGTATAAATAAAGTCAACATCATCAAGACTGACAAAGCGTACTCTCGATGCGTAATAGCGTATCATAATGCCTCAAATTGTTATCTATCTTTGGCACGTTTACAAACAGAGTAATCAATTTAGTATTTACGCTGGTACAAAATCGTTTTGTTTGAACAATACTTGAATCTTAATCTTGACATATGTTTAAAACATCATCATAACATGTTCCCCGCCGCGACTCCATGATCATCGATCGTCTCATTATCATCATCATCATCATCATCATCATCATCATCATCATCATCATCATCATCATCATCATCATCATCATCATC
>JAOTOK010028538.1:0-11595 GCA_025770025.1 Virgularia gustaviana
TTTTCGCTTTTGTTCTTACAGTTTCATGACGGCCTACGTCGCCATACTCTTTCTCAGTCTGCAGCTTTCAGATGTTAAAATCAGTTCACGGAATATAGTGAATAAAACTAAATTGTATATGTATGCAACGCGTTAATTGCCCCCAAAATTCATCTTAGGGGCACTTTAATTAGGTAGAGTATACAGAGGCCCTATGAATCACGCGAGAACTATTATTCTATGTGTAAAGTATGTGTTTCACCTTGTTTTAGGAGGACTGTTTGGCGTCTCTGTTTTCCCAAATTAATCAAATATTAAAACCAAGTGAAACAACTGCTGAAACCAAGATCAGGCAAGTTTTATATTAAACATTGTTGTCATTCAACAGACAATTTTAATAAATATAATTATTTTTTTTCTCGCGTGTTATTCTACTCATTGTCCTTTCTTCTGCATTGGGGTAGGGTTTAGGAGAGTCCAGTGGAATTTTACTGCGCATGCGCAAGCCTCCATTCTGATTTTGCAGAGGTCTCGAGGTTACTAAGCATGTACAATACATCATGAATTATCCAAGTTTCCCCAAAAATCTTCATGTTTTTCCTTTCATGGACAACTGTATCATAATTCGAATAAAACATTCAGTTTTTTTCCTTGAAAATTCTGTTTTCGAAGTATGCTGATCAGAAATTGTGGGCGCCACTGGGTTGTGCGGGAATTTTCAGCAATGCCGGCTGTAATTTGTGGCCAGTATACCACCCCTCTTCGAAAAGGGAATTTCCAAGGAAATCTTAGCTTTCGATTGTTTTTATCTGTTTTTGCCAAATTATGACGTAGTTGTTCATGTACGGAAAAAACGTGGAGGTTAGAGGTACAGATCATTGGTCATTGTCTCGTCCTTCTTTGAATATACGTCGTGTTTGTAGTTTTCGTTGAACATCTGCAACACTATACTAACAATATAGCTATTGATCTTAACCCCTAAAGCTGAGACTGACGAATCACGAAAAATCCTGTTTGTAACCATAATGCAGCCATTTCCTGCATTTTGACAATAAAATCAATACATTTTATGGGGGAAATGCAGATAATGGTGGCTACTTTGGGATTTCTAAAATTGCAAATTGTCCAAGAGAACCCCTACGATTTGTAGCAGTTGATATTTCCTGCAGCGATATCCACAACGAATTTACCTCACATCTTATTATAACCTGGCAAACCTTGAAGCTGTAGTTAGCCTGAACGCATCAAACATGACAGTTCTTGTTTGTTTATCCATGGTTTGGACTTGGTTTTGCACAGGTTTTCTCCTGACGTGGATTTTAATTGTACAAGTTGATACATGCACATGCAAATAGCGAAAGTGAAAGGTTTAATAATACTGACAAAGGCGACTGTATTTGTTTTAGCCTGAATTTGGAAACAATCAAATTAGTTCGTGAAAATAATCTGTTGCTGGAAACACTTTTTAAACTGGTGGAACATATGAAAAACAACATAAAACTGCATCAAATGCGTGTTATACGTCGCCTTGCTGATTGTTTCTTTAACGTGGCAACCGTTCAGGAAACTGAAATTAAGCGGCTAGAATTGATGGAAAGTGAAGAAGAAACTATAACTCCCATTGTGCACTACAAAGATTCCGTCAAAATACTCGTCTCACAAACATGTGGAACAGTGTTGCGGATTTTTAAGGACAAATTAGGTTATTGTGGACTTGGAAGGATCTCGAAATCGGAATTAAACGTTCAATTAAAGGTATATGAAATTATTTACTTCTGATAAATAATTGTCACCGTGCCGGGGTTTTTTTTCGCCATTCAAAGTAGGTCGCAGAACGTAGAAAAAAATCATCGAAACACGTTTATAACCTTCTGGTTGTTAATTACTTTTCCAGAGTAACAAGTATTTTTTAAAGTAACGTTACGTTTCTTTTAATTTAAGTTACCTTAATCTCACACAACCCGTCTACTGGACATTTCTTAACCCCAGCTCCGTTGTTAGAGTACACAGCTATATGTGGTTTGCAAGTTAAACTGAAATAATTCAAAAAAGAGCCTGTTATTGTACATATGAAATGTATAACACGGGATAAAAAAAAAACTTGGAAAATAAACATCTTCCGACGTAACTTGATATTGAAGGAAAAACAGACAACAGAAACAGTTCAGACTATATTTATTGGAAACAATGACATCATTAACAGGTTAAAGAAAGATGAAATGACAGTGTGTAGTGAACACAGTGTTGGTTTATGGAAATAAGTTAAAGCGTTAATAATGTTAATTATTTCAAGACTAAGCGACCATTATTCAGTTCTGGTTTGTTAAATTTTATATGTAGTGCTTGTAGTAGTAATGCTACATAAGAACTGAACAATGGCCTCAAAACCCCGAAATAATTAACGTTATTTCTATAGACCAACACTGTTTTCCAATACAATCTGTAACATTAACCAGTTATTATATAGACCAACACTGTTTTCCAATACAATCTGTAACATTAACCGCTTATAAAAGTAATTTGTAATTTAATTGATTACTTTTTAAGTCAAGTAATTATAAATTTCACTCATTAGTATATCTAAGTAATTTTTAAAACACTGCTTTTCGTTTTATGAAGGCTTGGAGTGAACTACTATCAGTGAAAGCAGCAGACTCATTTCGTGTTCAGTGGCATGACGAACTATTTAAACTTTTTAACAACGAAGTAAAGAAGGTAATTTAATTTAATTGGTAGAAGTTAAATGATATAGTGTCGTTACATAGCAATGTGTTTAATTTGTTCTGTTTTGCAGTGTAGTCCAATGTTTCCAATCGGTTTTATGTGTGTTTAGCAGTTTCTTTAAATATGTTGGTCCTTCGTTCTTACTTCCTATAGTCATGCATGATTGTCTTAAAACTAATTTGATTAAAAGATCGCGAAAAACAAACAAAATCACTACAATAAAATTGCGTATACAATGCGTATATATGTTTCTTACTCATTGTTATTTATAACAATTCCACTGCGAATATTTTTTCGTTTTTATTAAGCCAATGGACTTGTTGTTATTGGTAACGTGATATGAATAACCAAAAATAACGCATTTCTTAAATTAGTCACTCAACTATGATTTATTTGTTGTTTAAATTCGAAACCTATAGCACTTATTATATATATATATATAGACGTTATTCAACTACATGCTTTTCCTTTTCTAGGTCGATCCAATACGTGTTATTGACATATTTTGTCAATTAGACAAACAGGAGCACGTCCACCATCAAATTGCCGATTGCTTAAGCGATGCTGCTTTTGAAGCTGTAGATAATGTGGTGAAGGTTAGTGACTTAGTGCGAAATGTGGATCACCGGCCATATTGGGGGAGTAGACGACACGATTGGAGTTTATTTGGCGATCATTTTGAAACGTTATAGTTACCATAACAACGGTTGCTGAAAATATTAAACCATAGTTTGTTACTCCTAAATCCTTGACATTAAGTTAAATGCTATTTAACCATCAGCTATGAAATTCTCTTTCTGAATAGTGCCTATGAAATCTACAGCTAACAACGTTTGTGAAACTAGAGGGAGCCTCCTTAATGCAGCAAACTCGATCGCACTATGAGAAGAAGCTTGATACCAATATTTAGCAAAAAAGCCGCCTCGCTTCCATGCTTTGTTCCGTGTGCAATTAACTTTAAACATATTCAGAATATGTTTATTAGACAGATGTAAACACGCATGCGATAGGGCTTTAGTTTTGGTATTGTTCGTGATAACCAGGTGGGGAAAAACACCCAGATCAGTGTAAAAAGGGGGGACATTTTCTTTGTCTTGCCATGATAGAAGACGTTTCATATTTATTGAAGTGCAAGAATACAAGAACTCTAAATCAAACGACAACCGCTGCATGAAAATGTCGTGAAATCGCCTCATTTTTGGTAATTATTTGGCATCAAAATATCTTTTGCTACGGCTCACGTTTCGCTATACATTATATAAGACGCATATGATATAATGGAATATAATCTATAAATAATAACGTGTTTTATATTCTTTGCTAATAGTTTCTATGAAAAATATTCCACTTTTTTCACAGTCTAAATCAGAAAAGGCGTTCGAGATGCTCACCGATAGCAGCAGTAAGCATTGCGCAGAACTTTTGGACAGAATGTTGGAAAAGGCGTGGCCTTTGAAGGAAGGTGACGAGGACACAGACGAACAATTGTTGATTCATCTTCTAACATGGCCTGCCTGGCCTGGATTTTTCAACTTTTTTGGTAATTATATTTAGTAAAGAGATTGATTTTCAGGAAATAGATTAGACAAACCTCGTGGTCTTCGCATGTAACTATATGCTATGCTAAAACGGGAACATGATTATTAGAGCAGAACAACCAAAAAGGTAATAATGAATTCAATTGGTTAAAGAAACATCCACTGACCACAAACGCAAAATCCAATCATTGTACCCAAGATTCGTACACAGGACCTAGGAAAAACCGTTGGATGTTGAAAATGTCTGCGTACCTGTTTTAAATTTTAATGTTTCCGTTTTGCCAGTTACCGCAAAAAAGAGCGACTTGGAAATCTGAGATGTCTGAGAATAATAATTGTTAGAATTTGAACTTACAGAAAATCTCGAAGAATTATGTCTATGTTTTATTTTCATCTCGCAAAATAGTTCAACCAGCTTTACTTGTCGGATAAATTTAATACAATGTGGTTGATCTGAAATTTAAAAAAGCTAGTCTTTGCTTTCACTACGTTGATTATGATGTGAGAAATAAACATTTACAAATCGTCACCACTAACTTTATAAGTAATAGGCCTGTGTCTCGCTCTAGCCTGTATTGTTATTTTATCAGCTACCGCAGAGATTAATATTCTCCTAAGAATAAAAATTATGATACACGCGAGAAATTAGTCGTCTATATTCCTAAATTTACGCCAACTTCTGTTATTTCTGCATTTTTAGGTAGCGGTGGGGACAAGAAAGAATTTTTACCAGAAGAAGGTGGACACAAGATAACCAGAGCAGAATCATTTCTTGAAAGTCTGATCGACAAATTTAAAACTGGAGAAGTCACTGTATCGACACTTAAAAGTGTAAAGAAGCACGAAAGGCAGTTCTTGAAATTGGGCAGCATTTTTCAGGAAAACCAAAACAAAGAAGCGAAAAACACAGGAAGAGTGCAACAGGTGCACCAGATGTATAACGAACGTATAAAGGAATTTGAACAATTTCGCAAACAGAAAGAGCAATTGAAATATTTTATTGGTCTATGTGAGGAGTTTCAGTCAGGTATTTTGTGTATTTACGGGTCTTTCTTTGGCCACCCTATACATATAATATACATAGGCTAAACTACTAATGTGCAGGTATGTGGCTATGTAGATATGTGGGCATAAAGTGGTAGGAGATTTTCGTGATTAATATCAGCAGTTAAGCTGTTCTGTAGTACAGGGAGTACAACTTGCTGTAGTTAATCATACCAATCTATAAGCTCTATCAACAAAACGCTCTATCACTCAGAGAAGAGCGCAGCTACATAAAGAGCTCTCCATGCCACATCTTCACTATTCGTTTGCTATTTGTTTTGTTCTTGTTCATGATCTGCGGCGCGCAATTACGTGTTGCTGATAGATCATGTGCTGCCATACAACACAAGCAAAACGAGGAAGAGATTTGTATGATGTAATAAACAACCAGTGTATACAAGTTGGTCCCCCTGTGCTGTTAAAGTGATTAACCACTGTCATCAGGCAGCAATTCAAGAATCCAATCACTTTAGTTCATTGGGTATATAATTGTTATTTTTACTAGTGGACAAAGAACTTGAGACGCTACGAAGGGGGGTAGAGATGGACTTTGGGCTAATGGCTGTTTCTAATCTCTCTGTAACCACGTCTGCTGGTATTGTCGTCGTGTTTTTCGAACTAACAGATGAAAGTCGCGAAATGGTTAAACATATGCATGACGTTAAAGAGAGCCGTATTTTCATAACATTGTGGCGTGAATATTGTGGAAAACAGCTGAAGAATTGCGTGACGTTGGATATTATCAAACAATCGATATATGTCCCATTAAAGAAAGAATTGATATCTGTAAAACAAGAGTTCGTGAACGGAGACATCCTTCTTAAAGATGTTATGAAATATCTTAAATTGTTCGATGATAAAGATGAGAAATTGAAGCAGGAACTGGTAAAATTGCTCACAGTGTTTCGCGATCCCCAAAAAACTCTTGAGGCCAGCAAAGAGCAACTCAATGCAAACATTCAGAAAGCTAGGGATTATCAAGATTTATTTAAGACAAGTCGTGCTGCACAGGTGATCATTGAGTTTCGAGACAAGATGGAATTGCTTGGTGACTTCGACGAAGTTAAACGCATATCTGAAGTAAGTTTGTTTTAACTACTGGTAGCCACATTTCTCTATTAGTAAATTAAATGAACCTTTTCTTCTTTAATGAATGGTATAGTAATATTTAATACGCTTTTCGGCTTTGAATATCTATAAAAAAAATCGAAATTGGAGTATAATTCGACTTTTTTGTCATTTTAAACAAAAGGTTAAAAACTGTAATTGTGACGGTTCTGAAAGGCCTCAAAGGACGGTGGACTTGCTAGATTATTGAAGGGTTAACATTGCTACGATTTTTGTTGAATACTCGTGTATTATTATACTGTTTACAGAGCTTTTTTATTCAGAAAATATTTATATGTTTATAAGGGACGTCGATGCCGACGGGGGATTTTTGATCCCATGCAGATATGCCGTCTTCCAAATTTTAATCCCAGTTCGGTGATTCCAGGCGCGTTTGCCAGATTGCTTTGCAGGCGAATTCGATCTTTATATTCGATCATATTTATCTACAAATTATTATTACAACTCTTTAACTAAAATGTAGTTATTCACATCAGGTAAGGTATGTTTGCAATGACAACTTAGGCCTACGTTGTTTGTATCTAGGTTATTAAGGATAGTTTTGGTTCTCAACCACTGAAATCTGTCAGTCTTAATCTTTTGGAAGCTGGTCGAATGTTGGCATTCATAAGTGAAGAAAACATAACCTGTTTAAAGGCATTCATGAATTCTGTTGAACTTGTGAACTGGTTGAAAACAAATATCCAAGGTATGATGAGCTTATATCTGCAACTACAGTAAAAATACATATAACACAACCAAGCCGAACTCTGACAATATAAAAGACCAAGTCAACTATCCTCTCATGTGAATTAAAAGTGAAAAATCTAATAGTTCTAGAGACCAAAACGTTCATAAACAAGGTGCAGGTTGCTGACATGGTTGAGCTGGCCAGCTAAATCAATTTTGATATCATGCTTAGTCATGCTTGACTATAGTTTATCAACACTTGTATCAAGTTTGATGGATCATTCGTGATCAAGGTTGACGAACCAAGCATGATTTAAAGCCTGATGATGGTTCGTCAAGCTTGAACAGGCATGATATCAACATTGATTTATATGGCCAGCTCAACCACGTTCAACCTTGACCAAGCATGTCAGGTTTTTACGTGTGTAGAGTTTAACCATAAAGAGAATATTGGTGTGATCAGGACACTTGTGTGACGTTGTACTGTTTGTTCAGGTGGAAGTGAAAGATAAAACAAAACTCGGTTCTCGTAAAATATTGTCGTCTTTGCCTAAACCTGCTTTGGGCACTAACGAGTAATCGTGCTGCTGAAAACATATTGTGCTCAACATTTTATAATTACATCAATATAATTAGTTTTATGCTTTTCCGAAAAAGCAACAGCACAACTGTTACTTTATTATATTGTATTATATTTTTAAAAATTATCATGATTTGATTGGCTAATTACGGTAGTGGTATTAAATAGAAATTTTCACTATACGATCGTTCATTAGAAAAAATATTTGCAAGGCTCCATTGCTGGATTGTACGTTTCTCGTGTGGTAAAATTTGGGGAAATAATAAAAAAGCCTAAAGTGCAAATAAACTATATGGTGATGAATAAAACAATTATAAATGTTCTTATTTGTACAATAAATGAAGTATTTCTATCTGGAGAAAGATTTTCATTCCAAGGAGGTGAAGGCGACGATAATGAACGAACAACAACGAATCAGACGCAAATCTGATATTTTACTATTTTCTTTTGCAGACCAACAACAGCTGAAGGTGTTCGTTGATTTGGCCATGATATCTGCTGGAGAGAGTGATGTGGAGATTGATCGCATTTCAAGCATGCATACAAGTTGCCTTGGATTTAGTTCTCTGATATTTAAGTTGGAAAAAAGCCATGGTTTTGTGGAACTTATGAGACTCTGTAAACCTCTGTGGCAAGCTGTTGAGGCAAATGAACATCTCCCTCAGCAACTGGTAAGTTTTTGAAGTTGTTTTAGTTTGGTTAGCGAAGCTGAAGTCCTGCAGGTCAGTAGAAGTAGTCTGGAAAAAACCTAAAATATACGTATTCAAGTTAAATCAGTGTTGTGTGGAATGCCAAAGAAAATGCACAAGAGAAACTGTGCATGAGAAATAGAGAAATTATTGAATGGGAAGAGGGGATTTCTAATTACGACAACGGGGTTGGTTATGTTTTTTTTATAGGAAGATACATCGCGATATTTGTCGTGGCTTAAACAGATCAAAGAATCACATGGCTCTGTTGCCTTGACTACGTTGCTGCAAGTTGAAGCAATCAACGCTTCTGGGGTGTATCACATTGCGAACTATGAACTTTTGAAGTCCAGAAATGGGGACAGTGAACGGAGTTTGGAACGCGCTGTGTGCCTTGTTGTGCCTGAAGATCGTGAAAAGAAAACTGAGGAACGAATTTACACTCTCGAGGAAGTGAAGGACGTTCAAAGTAAATTAATGTTGATTGCGGGTAAAGCAGATAAAGGAAAAGAGGATGTCGACCAGTTTTTGGAGGTTTGCTAATATCATTCTTTTAATTGAGACAAAAATAAAATTTGTTGCCAGTGTCTTTTAAAATCGCGCCAATATTTTAAAATCTCAAAATTTGCTAAATTTAACCTTGAGACTCGTTAAATTCGAATTTCGTTTGGATTTTTTTTTGAATTATTATTAACGAGTTGCAGAGAAGGGTTGGTTTATAACTATTCTTTATTTCATATCATTTAATTTTTCTTATTTTATTCAAATTGAAGGTCTTTGAAGGAATTCTTCATATGAGCAATTTGTACGTTGAACTTTGCGAGGTTGGAGAGATCGATTACCTGACATGGAAAAAGGAGTTCAAGTGTAGCAAAGAAGATCACAAACGACAAAGGTTAATGGATAAAATAGGAGAAACCTGTTCAGGAATGGAGAAAGATTTAACGAAGTGGAAAACCCAAGTTGACGAAATTCGGCAAAAATGTTATTCATTAAACCATTACACAATGAAGCAGATTCTCAAACTTCGTAAAGACTTGGCGTCGTTATGTACGGGACAAATTGCTGTTGATGAAATGCCATTGCAAACATTCATGTTACTGCAGAGTATTTGTAATGATGTTGAACCTGTTGTGCTTGCCAGTGTTTTAGACAAGGCTATACCAGATAATGCAGTGTTTATATCAGCCAGTGGACTCTCTGATGACCAAACCTATTTTGTTAATGAAGAAGATGATAGTGAGGACGAGGCAGATGATTTGTTGGAAGAAGTTGAGGAGATTTCTTTGCGAAAGCCACGACGACAGAACTCGACGGATGAGTTTGAAAAAGCTAAAAGCAGGCTTGATGATATGGGCCACGGAGAGGAACTGGCTATTGCAGCTCTTGGTGGCTGTGGACGGCACGCATCTGCAGATGATCTTGTTTTGTGGGCCATCAATGCTGATCGTGATGGTGAAGATGTCGAGGAATTTTACCGAAAAGCGTTGGATGATCCACAACTGAGAGATTTGTTGAAAGATTACGTGGATGTGAGTGTAGATGAAATTGAACTGTCATCCCAAGAAGAACAAGACGTTGGTGTGATGGAGACAGAAACCAATTCACCGTAAGTACAGAATTCATATTCCACTTTTACCAAATGAATGGGCTTAATACACGAAATTATCTCATTTTTTCATGAATATTGAATGCGCTCCTATAGAATAATGATGTACCATTTTCGTAGAATATCTTTGTTTAGCTTGTGAGATATTTGTGTAGCTTAGTTTGGTAAACTGGGTACCCAACTACCAACTTGCCCGCCCAGCGTAATAACTCAGTGTACGATTGTGACGTGACAGCTCGTGCATGACCTCTTGCCAGACAGAACGCGAGATCTGTGGCGAGATCGGCCAGCATGACAGCGCCACAGATGTACCAGCGTACAAATAAAAAATATCGCGGAGTACCGTTTTAGATCATTGATAAAACCCAGAGTCAACTGGAACAAATTAAAATATGAATTATACCTTAACAATTTTTAAGCCGCCATTTGCTGCAATTCAATACAGTCGTCAATAGTTGGTGTAAAAATGCTTGACAAACTACAACTTCGTTTGTCGCGAACCTATACTATACGTGCAACATTCATTAACTTTTTTGGTGATTTAAACAGACGAATTGAGCCCCATCGTGGTGAGAATTTCGTGAAGAACAAATCAGATACGTATCTTTCATTGCCGTCACTGGCTTACATCTTGCAAGAACTAAGTTCTTCAGGTTAGTTTGCTTATTTTCTAATAAAATAATGTAACTTAGAGAATAAATTTGAAAAAAGGAAATAATGTATTCCTCTTTTTTGCAGAAGAATTACCACTTAAGAGGACAATTCCAAAATATTTAAAGACAGGCGATCCAAATTTGATTTTGGTACCCAGAGGTAATGTAACTACTTGATGTATTCTCATCTCGCTATGGTATACTTATCTGGCCTTTCGGTCAACATTATATATTTTCGTGGAATACTCGACAGCTCACGAACGTTCAAATCAATCAGACTATATCCTGTGGAATATCATCTCTATGACACTGTTAACTCAATTGCAATCTTTGCTAAAAAGTTATTGGACGATGAACGCTAGCACAATTACCAGTTGGCTCTGCGTAGAAGTCCTTTTTTGCAACGTTATGAACACGGAATTTCTAATTAACAATTAGATTATGAACTCGAAATCTGTAATTAATAATTAGATTATGAACTCGAACTTTTCTATGAGGTGATGGTTATACTCTGACAAAGTATTTGTATGAAAATTGAGAGCGAATTGTTTTAATAGTCTATCCTCGATATATCCCCTGCTCATTTCTTTTTACCAGGAGATATTTTTGGATGTATTCTGACTTTGTTCATGGGAAGCGGAAGTGACAGTTTACCAACAAATGAAGAAGTGATTATTTGCAACGAGAAGACCACTTCTGAAGAGGTAGGAAAGGAGAATGTAACTCTCACCAGAGTTAATCTATTGGAAATTCGGCGAACTTCAATGGCCGGTTCCCATAATTCGCAATATGCCCGCAAAGCATGCTGGTAGTTGTATTCAGCGCGCGAGTAAACCATCGTATTATTTGCAGCAATTTCCCCCTCAAGTTGAAATCTTTTGTAATTACATAAAAGGACAGTTCCATGTTCCTCACAGGGTCTGTTGAAACAAGTTGGGAGATAGCACAGCATTGTATGTCCACTTTGAGGTTATATTTCCCT
>JAOTOK010028560.1:0-11592 GCA_025770025.1 Virgularia gustaviana
AATGGTTCGAACGAAAATTACTTTCACCACTCTTCCTTGGTCGTCTTTGAATTCTTCCACAGGTTGTCCTTGTTCAAATGGTACACTCTCAACTGGTTCTTCTTCCATTGGTGTGACAAATTCTTGAACAGACGGAACAACTTCTTCTGGTCTCTTTGGCTCAACTGGTTTACCATCAACAGTGATACTCTCTGGCTCCACAGGTTTACCATCGATGACATACACCACTTCGTCTTTTGGTTCTTTGGTTGCAGTTTTCACACCATTTCTGATAATGGTTCTGGTTACAATGCTTCGAACATATATCACCTTCACCACTCTGCCTTGGTCGTCTGTGAATTGCTCTACTGGGCGGCTTTCTTGGAAAGGTGCGTTCTCTGATGGTGCTTCTTCCATTGGGGTGACAACATCGACGATCGATGGCAGATATTCTTCTGGTTTCTTTGGCTCGATAGGTTTACCGTTCACAATTATCGTTTCTGGTTCCACTTGTTTGCCATCGGCAACGTACACCACTGTGTCTTGTTTAGGTTGGTCGTCCTCGAAAACTCGTGTTACAATGAAAACTTTTACTCTTCGACCTTTATCGTCAGGGAATTCTTCTACTTCTGTTGCTTGGTGGCTTGGCAAATCCTCAAATGGAATTCCTACTAAAATAAATAAGACCATTAAGAAGAAGAATTATGCAAAAATACATAAATAAATAAATACTAATTTGATTCCCTTACGTTCCACAGTAGGTTTCTCTGCCGGTACTTCTTCCATTGGGGTGACAACATCGACGATCAATGGCAGGTATTCTTCTGGTTTCTTTGGCTCGATAGGTTTACCGTTCACAATTATCGTTTCTGGTTCCACTTGTTTGCCATCGGCAACGTACACCACTGTGTCTTGTTTAGGTTGGTCGTCCTCCAAAACTCGTGTTACGATGAAAACTTTTACTCTTCGACCTTTATCGTCAGGGAATTCTTCCACTTCTGTTGCTTGGTGGCCTGGCAAGTCCTCAAATGGAATTCCTACTAAAATTAATAAGTTCGTTAAGAATTATGCAAAAATAAATAATTTAATTAATTAATTAATTAATTAATTAATTAATTAATTAAATAAATAATTAATTAATTAATATAAATTTGATTTCCTTACGTTCCACAGTTGGTTTCAGTTCCTCTGCAGACAGGACGGGAACTTCCTCGGTGGTTGTTTCTTCCGGGTAGCCTTTCACCGTAACGGTCTTCGTCACGGTGGTCTTGCGTAGAATTCGTTTCACCCGACGACCTTTTTCGTCAACGTACTCCTGTACCTCACCGGGCTGTTCACTCTCGTCTGGTTCCCTGGGTACAAATACAGGCAACTTGACGGTCTGCACTGGTTCTGCTACAGTGGTCTTGGCGCCATCTTTGGTCACGTGCTTCGTCACTAACGTCTTGCGAGTGATTCGTGTCACTTTGTGGCCGTCGTCATCAGTCGAAACCTTCACCTTGAGTTTCTTGCCTTTCTCGTCCGGCGAGAACTCGAGGTGTTCGGTTGGTTCAAAGTCTTCACGTTGCGGCTCACCGACGTCACCGTTGGCCACGTTTGTTGTGACTACGTGCTTGGTTGTGACGCGACGCACAGGACGGCCATCGTGATCAACAAACTCATCGACCTACAAACAATTATTGGAAGAGTTTCAAACATAGAAACAACTTACGAAACCTTAGATATCGTTTGCTTGTCCCACACATACCAACATACCGACCATGCCAAGCCTAAATACCTCGGTATATAAGGTACCGAACATAAACCTCCACGAATATAAGGTCGGCTACAAATATAAGCCCATTTTTTTGCTTTAATATTTGTTATACATATACATTGATATTGTTTAACGTGTCCCCAACCAATCTCAAGTAGCTTCATCTCATATAATGAAAAGGTAGTCATCATCCATGTACATATTAGCGGTTTCGTGATTATTTATTTGTTCTGATATAATTTGCAATACGAAACGGTACACCAAACGCGAAATGCCGTCCATGTATATATCTTTTTAGCCTAGTGAAACACCCTAACAAAACTATATAAGACCAGGGCTTGTATATGGAGGTTCCCCATATCAGAAATAAACGAAACCCACAGCTAAAGTTATGAAGCTAATTAGAGCCATTCGCGATCCACAGTTGACCGTAAGTGTATCGAAAGGTCACGTTTACGTTTGAAATCGCAACAATGATCAACATAGCATGACCACAATGTACCTTGCTGGGGGCATCCACCTGTCCCACGTGATTCTTCTTCACCGTCCTGATCTTGAAGGTCAGCGGTTTGTCTTTGTGCGTTGGTACCCGTACAGTTGTTTCTTTTGGTTCAGTCAACGCTTCCGACACAACCTTTGGAACACCGTTCTTCATCACCTGGCGGGGCAAGACTGCACGGCGAACCACCCTCCTGACTGTTCGACCGTTCGCGTCCGGATACTCTTCAACGTGTTCCTTGACGGGGGGTTTCTCCTCCGGAGGTACCCCACCTTCTCTTACTGGTTCATAGCAAACTTCTTCCACAGGTTGTTCTTTCAGGATAGGTCGACGGTCGATCACGTGGTCTACCAGTGTCCTCCGTACGGTTTTAGAGACCGGTCGGCCATGTTTATCGACGAACTCGCTCACTTCCGCCGGCTGTCCTTTGAAGACCTCCGGAAGAAGTTCGGGGTGTACCGTCTCAATCTTCGGCAGATCTTCGACTTCCTTGACTGGTTGTAGCAGTGTCTCGGGTACGCCATCCTTCGGCACCGTTCTCTTCGTTACCAGAGTTCGTGTGATTCGTCGGATTGGTTGTGCCTTATCATCCACGAACTCGTCAATTTTCACGGGTTTAATGAACATCTGGTCCAACACCGTCGGGTCGTATTGGTCAGCGGGCACCACATAAGACTCGCGCACAGGCTCCATGGCCACCTTTGTTGCTCCATCGAGGTCCACCGTTCGTGTGATGATCGTGCGAATAATGATGCGTTTCATGGGTCGTCCCTCGGAATCAACAAAATCTTCCACTTCAAATGGTTTTTCCACCAGGGGCAATTCTTCCGGCATGCTAGGCTCTTGGGTACCAACGGCCGGGGGCATTTCTTCCGTGACACTAGGTTCATCAAACTCCATGAAGTTGGGCAAAGTGAATGCGCGCTCCACCTGAGATGGCTGGATCTGGTCTTCTTCCATCGGCCGTCGTTCGTACTTGGGCTTTGTTGGTTTCTCCTCGGTCGGAATCTCTCGTGGCTCTTCCGGTTCAAGCCGTGGTAACTTTGTAGGCACAACTTCCACAGGCTGCCAATCTGGAAGCTCTACTCGCTTCTGGACGCGCACGGCGCCTACACGTTCATCAACAACCGGCGATTCGGCTCTTTCTTCCCCTGGGGCAGGAATGACGTGTACCTCTTCCACTGGTTCATGAAATCGTTCCGGTTTTCCATCGATTTTGACGGTTCTTGTCACAACAGTCCTCCGTGTGATTCTCTTCACTTTCCTCCCACTAGGATCAACGTACTCCTCGACGTGTTCCTGTTGCTCGGATTCGGTCGGAACCGGTTCAGACTCTTCGGGGACCAACGTTTCACGTTCGATAGGTATGACAAACTCCTGTGGTTCAGCTTTCGTTGGGGTTTTGGGTTTTATGTGAAGTTTGAATGGTTGCGCTTCAAGGCTGGCGGCGCCCTCCATCGGTTCCACTGGTTCAACCTCTTTCTCCACCAACGTCCTCCTCACGACCTTCTTAACCACACGACGTACCTTAAGAAAATAACAGAACATTGTTTACTTGGAATTAGAGCACTCTGTAGTCCAGTTGTTTGACATTTTAAGAAGTGAATTTTGAGCAAGAAATATTGACTCCAATACAGTAAAATAAAACAGTGGGTTATCTTTTAACCCTGGGTTAGCGATAGTCCACCTTTGTACAACGTAGCCCAGGAGAAAGATCAGGGTATGGTTAGGGGTTAAGCTAGGGTTAGGGTTTTGGATAGAGTTAGGGGTTATACATTTCGTGTAGACATACAATTTAGACATACAAATGACAAAAAGTGCTTTCATCGGTAGCATAAACATTTAGTATTACTTTACGCTAGCGATAATAAAATCTCCATTAATCATGCTTTAATGTTAAAATTGATACAATACTCTGATTTCATCGGGGAAATGGCAAATTTTACTTAATTTAAGGTATCAACTGTGGGGTCGCAGTGTCATGAAAACGACTGTAAAAAACGTTTGGTAAATAAATTTGTTGGACGAACCCTAGAGAAGAAACAAACCCATACGAACTAAAAAAACCCATAAAAACGTGTTTAGAACATCGACATCCAACTGTAAAAATCATTTTGCTTCGATATGATTTTTAAAATATTTCGTGCATACCTTGCGTCCTTGATCATCGACGAACTCCTCCACTCGTTCGGTAGGTTCCTCATCACCAGCCTCTTCGGGCTCGGTTGTCCTATGAATCACAGTTTTTTTCACAACCCGTCTGACACGTCGTCCTTGTTCGTCCGTGTATTCCTCGACTTGTTCCGGGAATTGTTGGTCCAACTCCATGGGCTCGTCGGCCGTAGGCAACTCCGGCAACGCAAGGACGTCTTTAACAACAGCCTCACGGAAAATACGACCTTCCTTGTCGGGCTATAACAAACCAACGAAGCTATATGAGCGGCCGTGTTGTATCGGGATATACAATAGAATATATGTGAAGGGTGGATGTTGTTCACTCGGATTATAGGTGTGAGGAAATTGTGCACGAGTGATAAATTACCAATACGAGCAAGCAGTAAAACTGACGTCAGGCTAGCGTCCAAAGGTCCCAGGTTCGAACCCTGCCGCGGCAAGTCAGCTTTACTGCTTGCTCGTATTTGTAATTTAACACTCGTGAACAATAGAATATATATATTATGAACAGTGTTATTTCGAATTAATTACAAATTGTAATAAATTCCAAATATCACTGCCTATGATTGTCTCCTCTTGTTTATCCCAAATATTGAGTTCCATTATGGATCTTTTGTTCGGAGTATGTTCCATTTTACAAAATACATGTGTAAGTGAACATTTCATTTTCTACCTTTTGTTCGAAATCTTCGTCTAAAATTGGTTTCATGGGATCATGACCATCAATCACTTCGGTCTGCACCTCCTCCACTGGGTGCTTCTTCTGTTTCTTCACACCATGGTCGGTCACAGTTCTCACCACCATGATGCGCCGAGTTACGGTTCTCACCAGTCTCCCTTCGGCATCTGTGTACTCTTCGATGATCAAATCTCCGATCGGTTTGCCGTCCTTGTAAAGCTTGCGCACCAACCTGCGTACAGGCAGTCCACTAACAGAAATGTATTCCTGCAGGGTATCCTTCGGTTGCACTCGGTAATCGGCAGGTGAGAGTCTGGTCATGTATCTTGTGATGACACGAATGTCTTGAGAATCTTTGTCTTTCTTGTATTCAACTTTGTCCTCCGGTAGAGGGTTGTAGGTTTTCACTTGTTGGTTATCCGTTGGCATGGTAACTACTTTGTCGCTTGGCTCCAAGTGCACTCTGGTAACCCCATCCTCAGTACCGATATGTTTTGTGAACGAACGAATGGTGATGCGACGAGATGGATGACCCTTCTTTCGTGGGTCTTTAACCTGGAACAAGTGCAAAGGGTTGTGTTACAATAGAATGGATATATTCATGGAAAAGAAACAGATTGAGATACTCTAAATTTTAACGTCAACAACAACTTTTTAAATGTTTTCCCATCATATAAGAGTACTTAAACAGCTTTAACTCCTCTTGTGACGACATGCAATGAGCTAAAATTGTAACCCAAGATGGCGTCAGATGGCAGACACCATATGGTACTTTGTATGAAAATAGGGAATTTAAGATTCACGACAACGGGGGAACAGACAACGCGATAGATATTACATTTAGCTGAAGGAATGACTGACTAACATCTCTGCTTGATTTAAACTGTTATGTCACAAGATGTTTCGTGGTAGGCGAGTGTTATACGATAGCGTTGAAGTACTAAAGTGATTTTGAAGACCAAAATATTCACGTTCCGCATGAACCGACCGCATTCAGAATACGTAAAATCCTTATGGTAGCGTTGTAAACAGGACCTTTGCGACGTGAGCAGCCCTCTCGGGATTGTTTTGTTTCAAATCAACAATTCTTTTGTTTAGATGGCCCCGTCGTCGGCGTTCGCGTTGTGTATCTTAAATTCCGTAATATCTCAAGAACCAATGCTGTTTCCTTTAACCCTTATATTCATATCAATGGTATAAAAGTGCAACCCAACTCACCTTGACAGGTTTTTTGTGATTATCGACATTTTCTATGTATTGAATGAACGGTGGTTTTTCCATGCCTGGCTCTCCTTCACTTGTCACTTCTTCGTGGGGCATTTCAACGCTTTTTGGTGTGCCATCTTTCTTCAAAACAATTATGGTAATTATGGTTTTTATTCTAACTACACGAGTGGCTTTCGGTTTGCTATCAAGTATATCTGTTGGTAATTCTTCTTCCTCCTCCTCTCCTGGGACAGCACTGTGGACTGCAATGGCGGTAGTGGGACGTAGCACCTCCTCGGCTGGCATCTAGACAATTAAAAGAAAATTGGGCATCACACACACAAGCTTCTACTCCTATAGTTAGCCCGTCTGCACATTCTACATCTTGTCATTCACTCATTGGGTCTTGTCATGGGTCACTATACTTATAACTGACTCTTACACAGTCCCTCGTCGCGCTGTACAGCTTGCCGCAATGATTGCCGCAATGACTGATAGGTAGCGTTAACTTGAAATTCGCATCATACATTGCGATCCGAGAGCCGTGAGCGACTGGGGACGAGTCAGATACTTATAATACTACTTTAACTAGTACTGGCATAACACTAAGCTAATCAGAAATACCCGCACCGGAGTACACAGGAATACACCTTAGCTACAACTCTCAGAGTTAACTAACATGTCGGGGGGTTCAGCTACAGAACTACTTAAGACGCAGGGACAACACTTTAGCTAAGACTGAAAGCGTTGCCTATATAAGATGCAAGGAGAACAGTTTGGCTAGAAGCCTAGAACTGTCGGATTCCCCTAGAATGCAGGGAGAACAGTTCAGCTAGAGCTGGGGAGAGTTATCTAGGATACAAGGAGAGCAGTTCAGCTAGAACTGTCGGAGTTGCCCAAGGATGCAGGAAGAACATTTAGCTACAACTAACATATTCCCTTGGAATACAGAGACAACACGTTAGCTACATAGAACTGAAAAAAGTTACCTAGGAGGCAGGTAAACACTAGAATTGACATGGTTAAAAAGAATGCAAAGAGAACAACTTGGCTAAAACTGACAAAGCTACCAAGAATGATGGGAGAAGTTTAGCTAGAAAACTTTCCGCCTTCCTTCCTCCCTGACCACTGCAGACATCCTTATCCCCCCTCTCTCATTCATACCTTGGGTGGTACTGCCCTTTCCCTAACATGTTCCTTGGCTTGACCCAGATCCTGTTGAAACTGATCCCAGGCTCGGCCCAACTTGTCCAACATGGACACAACGTAATTAGAATCTTGCTTCGAAGCATTCAAGAAACGGACAAGATCAGCTCCGTCTTTGCGAACTTTCTCCACATTCTCGGCTACCTTCTCGTTTTCAGCATCAATTTCCTAGAAGATAAAAAATGGTTTAGTTATAGCGGAAATATGCCGTCTCCCGTTAAAACATACGTGTGTAAGCTCTGTTATGTGTAAACAGCGTTCCATAGTGATGGACTACTGCAAGTTCCCTACCAACGCTACCTAGACAACACGCAAAGCGGCATACGTGCGTAAGCTCAATTATCCAGAACACAGTTTTTCACATACTAAACTCGAAAACATCAGCTTTGTGTCGACACCAATATTTTTCGCACAGCTAAATTGGAAACTGTTCTGGCAACACACCTGCGCAAACTTTGAGTCTGCAGCAATGTTTCTAGCATTGCTAAACTTGTCAACGTTGTGGTCAATTACAATACACAACACTGTTTGTCACAAATTAAACTGGACAACATCAGCTTTGGGTTTCTTACATGGCTGAACTAGACAATATCATGTTAACATAGGTGCACACACTTTGGCAAAACTAGACAAAATTATGGTAACATAGATGCGCAAACTTTGGCTAGCCTGCGTAGCAGACGTATAAACCCACGTGGGTTTGAAATAATGTTGTACGCAGCAATGCCCTCTGTTGGACCATGCAGCCTATTATATGATCACTGACCAACCTGTATCTTTCTCTTGTTGCTCTCCGGTTCGCCTTGGTCGTTCTTGATCGCGTTCACAACAGTCCACGTCTCCTTGATCCAAACTGTGATCGTTTTAACTTCGTTTCTGAAGTCGGTGCTTGGTCGGTCGGCGGCGCCAAGCACTCGGTCGCGTCGGGCTCGAGCGCGCTCTAGCAGTGTCGCGTGGCGGTCTCTTAGCGACGCCACTTGTTTCTTCACATCCTTGCATCCAGGCGCATCCTCACGACCCTGGATCAACTCTTCACCGATCTTACACGTAACTTGCAATGGCTGGTAGTTTTCGACTTTCGACAAGAATTGCTAAAAAGAAAAATGTCAAAATTATTCATGAATAACGAATGCGAGTTCCTTTATTTTCCTCACATAATGGAAGAAGGTTCAACCATGTGAAATTACAGTGAGAGTGACTGGTTGGACCATTGAACTCTGTAGGAGACTGGTACGATAACTCAGGGGGGGGGGAATTGCAGCCAAATTTGGACGTACTCAGGTTTGAAGTCACGAGAAATTTAGTTTTTCTGCATTTTGAAGAAAAATACTTGGCACTGGACGCTGGTTTATATATCAAACTGAAGGTCTTGGGAAGCACTATCTGCATTGTGCGTAAGTCTAAAAACACTGGCTCAAATGGAACTCTTTAGAAACATCAACAATAATTCCCGTATAATGTCAATGATTTGTGGCTTTTCTCGATTGTTTTTGAATTTTTAAAACACTTCCCTTTTAGCTAATGTCTTGAAATTAACACAGCAAATAGAGATTTTCAAGAGCTTTAGTTTGGTATATAGATGTGTGTTTAGTGTCAAGTATTTATGCTCAAACCGAAAAACTATTTTGGCATAAAGAAGGAGAGCGATAAAAATATTTGCCGGTGTTTCCTACCTCTGCGTCAGTGAACTGTTTCTGGAGGACTGGGAGATCATTAGCGATGGCTGGCTGGTTTGCTAATGTTGCCTCACATTCGTCCAAAAAGCTCGTCACATCTTTCAGTGAGGTGAAATACTTATCGGCATTGCTCAGAGTCGTTTCCAGGTCCATGCCTCTTCTCTCGATGTTGTGCCATATGTTGTCATAGCGATCGTTAATCGCCTTCAGGTCACGTGTGATGGGCAGGTCGGGCTGTTTCGGTAGCTCTGCCCCAGGCTTGGCCGTGATCGTGATGATCACCTTGCCGATGCCAACCAACATGTCGATGCTGGCCTTGTGTTGGATGGCGTCTTCCTGTAATCTCTGCAAAGAAGGAAAAAAGACTTATCAACACATCTGTATACCAGGTCTGAATCAACTAAATCATAAAGCAAAGTTGGGTTAAAATGCATAAAAACCATTTTCCATATCGGAAAATCCCGCCCGCTGCTGCAGCCAACCAGATTGCAAGTAAAGTTAGGATTCCGCCCGGTGCTAAACAGGTGCTATCCTCTATATATTTGTCGACTATTGCAGTAGGATTTTCCCTGTCAATAACACGCATGACGTTACGCTTTTGAAAGGCGACCGAGAGGTCAAAAAATGGCACAACTGAATTTTAAACAATTTGACATCATCGAAAAACAATACCCGGGTTCCACTGGCTGAAATTGGGAACAAGGTAAAACCAGCGTCGTCATTACATAATATGACGTCACATTATTTGAACACAAATACCTGCTGTTCATCCATTTGCTGTTTAATAACTTTGGGGTCGAGTCCAAATACGGGCAAATTCTGAAGCTTCGTCTCAATCTGTTCAAACCAAATGAGGACAATTTTTTTGGCCGCGTGATACTTGCGCATCTGTTCCTGGACCTCAGTCAGTTTGTAGCTGGCGTTCATGAGCTGCACACACAGCGCTTGCCAGTCGCGGTTCACTTGGTCGAGACTGCTGACCAACGGCGAATCTTTCCTCCTGGGATCTTTATCCATGGCAACAAGTTCGTGACCGCTTTGGTTGACGGACTGGAGTAGGCCACGTTTGGCGTCCACTTCTTGTTGGATTTTCTGGGATGTAAATAGATGAAGCTTAAGGAGTTAGAATGTGCGAGAAAAGTGTTTTTACATCGCAAGGCTAAATGTAGAATATATCATGTTGCACGGTCGTAAAATTGCAAACTTCTACGAGCCATTTCTCCTTTACTAAACTGATTTGGACCAAGAAATTTGGCGAAAAGTTTATTGATAGTATTATCTTTTTATTAATCTTTTAGGTTTGTACTAATTTTATCAATATCTTACCGTGAGGTTCTCCTCAAACACAAGTAAGTCGCTTGTCACCACCTCGCCCGCCTCAAGCCTCTGTACCAACGTGAGAACCCATCGGTCAAAGGTCTTTAGACATTGCATGAAGACTGTGGTAATCTCGGTGTAGATGTTGCCCGATAGTGTGATCACCTCACGCCATGTATGGTTGATTTGATCAAGTTTGATGTCTTTGGATTTCACTTTCTTTGTCCGATGAAGTTCGTTGATGGATTCAACGCTCTTGCGATGGCGTCGGATGTCTTTTTCAATAATCTGTTGGACAGAGAAATAGTAACTTTAGAGAATGGAGGAAAACAATCGATCAAAATAAAAACAATTTAACATCAGACAAACTGTTGTTCCACCACAGTTCAAGGTGATCTCATCAAAGTTGGTGATAAAAAAGGTAAACCTTGATCAATTATGCAGTCAATATTGTTCAAACCATCAACCTTGATCAATCATGATGTCAATATTGTTCAAACCATCAACCTTGATCAATCATTATGTCAAAATTGTTCAAACCATCAACCTTGATCAATCATGATCTCAATATTGTTCAAACCATCAACCTTGATCAATTATGATGTCAATATTGTTCAAACCATCAACCTTGATCAATTATGATGTCAATATTGTTCAAACCATCAACCTTGATCAATCATGATATCAATATTGTTCCAGACATAATGAACCATCAACCTTGATCAATCATGATATCAATATTCGGTTCAAGACATAATGAACCATCAACCTTGATCAATCATGATATCAATATTGTTCCAGACATAACAAGACGCCCGTCGCAGCGTTAACTTGCGCCTAGCCTGCGAGCCGGCTCATTTTTCAAGCAAGCGAGCGCGAGCGGCAGCGAGCGCGAGGGAGAGAAGATGAGCCTGCACGGGAAGCAACCAAATCGCAGTTCAGCCCCACGCGTCGCTGTCAAATATTTTGGCCAATGAGCGCATGCCGGAAGTAATTACGAACTGAATACGCGCCATGAGATCCAAGTACATGTTTGTTTTCATTATGCGAAGTTCCGCACGTGGGTAATGTCAAATGTTAAAGTTACTCCTAAAAAAGT
>JAOTOK010028571.1:0-11588 GCA_025770025.1 Virgularia gustaviana
TTGTTGTTGTTGTTGTTGTTGTTGTTGTTGTTGTTGTTGTTGTTGTTGTTGTTGTTGATGTTGTTGTTGTTGTTGTTTTTACTATTAATTAATAGTAATATACATTAATATAATTATTAATAACGGTAAGTCTACATGACGTGGTCAACTACACACTATCTTTGCGTTTTTGTCGAATAAATTTTATTTGCCAATGGCTTTACTACGTTCGCCCTTTGCTTATAATGAATGTGCCGGAAAACATTTGCTGTCGAATCCAAATTTATACCTGCGCAGGTGCACACGTCTCACATTAGTACTAACATACTTCTAGTTTCCATGTTTTATGGAAGTATATGTGACATATAATACTTTACACAGTCGTATTTTTGTCGTAAGATTTTAGTGCGAATAGGGTTACAGTAATTGATCCATCGGTCTCTCGTTTAATAAATGCGCCAGAAAACATGCTAGAATTCAAAGTTATAGTTGCGCATGTGCACGCGTCTCGCATTAATTTTGCACTAATGTGCTTCTGCATTGAAAGTTTTGTAAATAATAGCATAGTGTCACATAATACTTTACACGATCATTGTATTCTTGTCACAATATTTTTTGCGAATGCAATTAGTAGATCCATCTTTCTTTCTACTAATAAATGCGCCAGGAAACATACACTTGTAGAATTCAAATTTATACTTTTGCATGTGCACGCGTCTCACATTTGTACTACTTCTGGATACGATTGCAAGTTTATTAGAATCTACATAATTGCATATAGTGTCACATTGCAGTTTACACGATCGTTGTATTTCTTTCCGATAACTTTTTTGAGAATAGGATTAGTCGATCGATCGGTCTCCCTTAATGTGCGTATGTTTACGTTTTTGTCGCAATTCATTTTGTTTGTCAATAGCCTTACTATACATCTGCTCTTTCTTATAAATAATTTATAAATGTCCTCGGGAAAATCCAAAGTTATACTTGCGCACGTACACACGTAGTGTGTCAAAATGAGTACTAAATGAGTACTTCTAGTTTCTAAGTTTTTTTAGAAGTATAATGACACATAATACTTTACACGATCGTCGTATTTTGTCCTATATTTTTTGCAAATAGGTTTAGTTGAGGTATTGGTCTCTCTGCGAATAGATGTGCCAGGAAACACGCTAGAATTCAAGGTTGTACTTGCGCATGTGCACGCGTCTCACATTAATTTTGCGCTATGTACTTCTGGATTGAAAGTTTTGTACATAATAGTATAGTGTCACTTAATACTTTAAACGCTCCTTGCATGTATTCCTGTCACAAATACATTCAGTAGATCCATCTTTTTTTCTACTTATATACGCAAAGAAACACGCTAGAATTTAAATTTATACTTGCGCATATGCACTCGTCTCACATTTGTTGTGATTCAGGGTTCCATTGCAAGTTTTATAGAACTACTTAATAGCATAGTGTCACATAACGCGATCGTTGTATTTGCCCCGATAATTTTTTTGGAATATTAGGGTTAGTGCATCCATCGGTCTCCTCTAATTGTGCGTATCTTTACCTTTTGTCGCAATTCATTTTGTCGCCTTACTACATCTGCTCTTTTCTTATAAATGTGTCGCGAAACATGCGCTGTGGGATCCGAAGTTATACTTGCACAGGTGCACCCGTCTCACATTAGTACTAAATGTACTTCTAGATTGCAAGTTTTATAGAATCTAAATAGTGGTATAGTGGCACATAACACTTTACACGATCATTGTATTTTTGTCGTAATATTTTTAGGATTAGTTGTTCCATCTGCCTCTCTTAAGTTATAATGAATGCGCCAGGAAACATGCATTTGTAGAATTCAAAATTATACTTCCGCAGGTGCACCCGTCTCACAATAGTACTAGCGTACTTCTAGATTGCAAGTTTTATAGAATCTATACATAGTGGTATAGTGGCACATACTGTATAACACTTTACACGATCACTGTATTTTTGTCATAACATTTTATTTCTAATAGGATTAGTTGTTCCATAGTGTCTCTCTTATAATGAATGCGCCAGGAAACATGCACTTGTTTCATAGTTTACTTCTGCAGGTGCAGTACCCTTTTAACGTTAGTATACTAACGTACTTCTAGATTGTTATGGCAAGTGTCACATGCATTAGACGATCGTTGTATTTTTGTCGCAATATTTTTTTTCGAATAGAGTTAGTTGATCCACCGGTCTCTCTTCTAATAGACACATTTTTCCGATACTGTCAGTCCGTTGTTACTTTTTCTAACAAATGGGCCCGCCAACATATACACTTGTAGACTTCACTTGTGCATTCACATTGGTATGTTCTAAAGCGTTGCTACGTCTGAAACATGCGCTCTTGAATCTAGTTAAACTTCCGCAGGTGCACCCGTCTCACATAAGTACTAATTGTACTTCTAGATTGCAAGTTTTATAGATCTATTTGAACCTGTACCAGACCTGCATGCACTTGTAGAATTAAAAGTTGCACTTGCGCATGTGCACACGTCTCACATTAGTACTAACTTACTTGTCTGTCAGGTTAAAAAGTAACATAATGCATGACTGGCAGGTGATATACTGCAGTTTGTTCTTCAGTCGTTCGTTGGTTGTCCATGGTCTTCGCCCCACCAGTTTTAACAACATTTTGTGGTTTTAACGTCATGACAATCACGTAAGTCATTTGTTTTGAATATTTCATTCATATATCTGCAACCGACTGATCACTTGGGAAAGAATCGTCGCCATAGAAAGCTTGACTAAGAATCCTACTTTCATTATCATGTTCATTTAGGATGTTCTGTATGTCCTTGCTACTATTGGTAGCCAACATTGACATAGGCGATACTGGTGGAACATTTAAACTTAAAGCCATAAAAAATAAAGCATTATCCTTCAACAACACGTTCTTGAATTTAACCGACGTGGCTGTTGCGGACCAGTGTTTCTCGATGTGCTTGGAATATTGTCAATGTTTGTCATTTCAAATATGCCAAGACCGAGTATGCCAGTTGTCTTCAACAACAAAAGAGTTAACTCCGTCAGCGTTCCAGGAGAGAAAAGGATGCATTTACTACTACTTCGTAAGTGATATCAAAAAAATAATAAGTTAATTTTAAATGTTTAAGAAATAAACCTATATCCATTGCCATATATTATGCATCGCAGTAATATTTACTAGAATTTTTATTTATTTATATTAATAAGAAGTATACTGCAGACCTGTACATCACATGTCGCATGCATTGTTGGAATTCTTTAACGAAAAGCATGCCGGTAATTCGTCGTATCATCTATGCCTATACTATTATATAACTAGACGAAAGACTGAAGTCTAAATAATTTCAGCCATGGTTTTCTTATTTCCTTATTTTGCGAGAATGCCAAGGCGGATTAATTAAGCGAATGCGCGTAATTGCGTGATTGAATAATTCATGTTAAGTTATAGCTACAGCTGAAACGCTTTCCCATTGCGAGGAACGCTACACGCGTAAAAATCTCACGTTATTGGCCAAGGTTAAAATCATGATTGAACGTGGATGAGTCGATGGTCAAATCACGCTTTACCAAGGTTTATAGTTTATCAAGCCTTGTTCATGCTTGATGGATCACGCCTTATCAACGTAGACGGACTATATACTTTGCTTGATGCGTCAGACTTCATCAGGCGTGATAGTTCGTCAACATTGAACAGGTATGATCCGTCAAGCATGAACAAGGATTAATAAACTATCAAACTTGATCAAGGATGACATCAACATTGATTCAGCTGGCCAGCCTAACCATGTTCATGCTCGCATGATATTGTCAAGCCTGTCCAAGCCATTGAACTAAATAAAGAACTGGAACGATACTTCCAAAGCGAGAAATGAAGCCAACTTTGGATGGCACTCCCAGTCCCCCGCAATAACACTTAGCGCGCGTTCAAATCCTAGCGACGGATTAGAAGCTTTATAATAATAATTTTGGTTCAACAAAACAAACCAACACAAATATATTTTATATTATCGACTTTCAACAAGCAACTGTTTATTAACAACGTACTTTTTACGGGATATGGTTGAGCCATTAATGTCGCCGTAATTTTTGTGGACTGCCATCCAAAAGACTGGCTTCAACCAATCATAGGGCATTCGCAATGGAGGTATCGTTCCAGTTCATTTTGAGTTCAATGGTCCAAGCCTGACCGTTTTTGGCCGTGCAGTTAATTATATACCTGTATTACATCGTGTATCACGAATTAAGGTGGCTCGCTATCCTTTCGTAATAAAAGAGCCTGGTGCTTATCTCGCATTGTGCGTGGTTTACGCAGTGAGTCATGTGGTTCGTGTTGTTTGTGCGTGTAGTTTGAGAGAAAAAATCCCCATCCAACAAATGTTCTTTTACAAATAGCCAAATAGAAAGTTTTCTGTAATTAATTTTAAAATTTTAACAGTAATAAACAGCAAGTGGAGTTCATTTTCAATCATTAAGTCATTAATTGAGAAATTTGATTATTTCGTGTGACATTTAAAATGTAGGTAGGCAATATTTGAAAACATGATGTCAAAAATTCACGCAAACATCTAGTTCATAAAACAACTGAAATATATTTCACATAACAGTTTAAATTATATCCATATCTCCTTAATGCCTCCACCTAGAGTGTTTTACAAAACATTAATGTACAGGAAAAACAACAACAAGCCAATGTAATCATAGCGAAAACGTTGCCAAGCAACGTATGTGTGTTTCCCTACACGCGCAAAAACGCACAGGTTGTTCGCGGTTGTTCAAACCGGCATGAACAATGTTGTGCTGCACTCCTTGATCGAACAATATTGTTATCAGGTTGTTGCAATGTTGTTGAACCATCAATGTTGTTGCAACTTGTTCAGTCAATATTGTTGTAACATGTCAACAAGTTGCAACAATATTGATGGTTGAACAACATTGCTACAACCTGATAATATTGTTCAAGGGGTGCAGCACAACATTGTTCATGCCGGTTTGAACAACCACGAACAACCCGTTACATTTTTGGCCGTGTATTTGGCAGTTAACGATTTCCTGCGCACTTAATGATAAAAGTAAAAGTAAAAATTGATTTGAAAATGTTGTGTTCAATTTTTGCAATTCCAACAATCGCCCATTTTCCCAAAAGTGTATCGAGCCACCTTAAAGAACAGTCTCTAGAATGCCAAACGACACCTTGTATTCAAGTAATTACAGACTACATATAATGCTAAATAAATCGCTCGAGCTTACTGTTAATCTTGTAACCAGGCTTGTTATTTTGGAAATATAAGAATAACATACAAACAAAAACAATTGAAAGTAATCGATGACTTAGGCAAAATAGGTCATAGAAAGTAAAATGAAACACGTTCTCTAACCCAATATTTATTAACTACGAGCTTTCCACTGTCAGACAACAGCCTTCGACCGCTGATGAAGAGAAATGAAATACAAAATACAAAAACTTTGTGACTATGTTTTAGATATTTTAGAGTAAAGTAGTGATTCCATGTCCAAATACTTTAACTGTTATCCATGACCGATTGTTGTATACTATATAGTTTTTATATGCCATTTTCAGCTCCTTACCTGTGCGAGTAACGGTTTATGTGAACCGGAGGCTAAAACGTGCCCCATACGACGTCGCTCTCGATGCAAATGTCCCCCAGGTTATAAAGGAGAGCTTTGCGAGGAGCCCATCACGTCGTGTCGAGGATACAACGATGGAAGACGAGTTGCTGGAAAGTATACAGTGTATGATGGAAACATGACGTTGTTCGAAGTCTATTGTGATTTTGACGCGTCAGGCATGGCTTGGACTTTGATTCAGTCATGTAATCTAACACAAAAAGTGTCCTCGTTTCGTGTTGATAAACCGCTGAACGAAGACGTGCCTGGTTGGCATCGATACCGTCTTTCCAAGTCAAGGATGCAGTCCATCCAAAATGATTCCAGTAAATGGCGCATGACATGTCGTTACGATACAGATGGTCTCAACTACACTGATTATGTGAGAGGTTCCAATGCCGAAACAGACATCCTAACCCTAGATAAGGATACCTGTAAGGAAGTCGAGTTTATCAATATTCGTGGTTATAACTGCTCTGAGTGTACTGCTCTGTTGGCCCAGTCCATAAAAGATAAATGGCCACTGCATATTGATTCTTATTACAGTGATAGAAAATGTTCATTTCACCCCAAGCGTTCTATGGACTGTGGCAGTAAAGGCGAAGATAATTTTGGGTACTATGACTGTCTCAACCGATCTCATCGTTGTTCTGCGACAGACACATCAACAACCCAAACATGGTTGGGAGGCATTTGAGAATTCTAGCGCGCAGCTACCATACTACTAAGCCAGAAATGAGACAGTACTGTATTACAAAACCTTGTAGGGTTTCTATAACCGGTGCTCGTGGAAAAAGAACAATTAAGTCATTTCTGAACACAATGTCGCTGAAAATACTACTTGCTGTTACATAATAAGTTTTCGAACAGTACATATATCAATATGCAGCCATGTTTTTTTTAATACGCCAAGTTCTCCTACCATTTCCTTTGTTTACAATTGTAATCCCAAGCTCGTTTGCTAGATTTGAACAAGTGTACTTGGCAAGGGAGCACATGAGTAACAGAGTATTGTGCTGTTTACGCGACCGAATATTACTTCTCATCATTATAAAAACAGTCGTGTAAATCTGCATGCTTAAACTGTAAGCAAAGGTTGAAATCTACGAATAAGTTACCTGGTAAAACAAAAGCATAAAAGTAATTCATTGTTAAAATCCGTTGTTGCATAATAAAACGTAGGCGTTCTATGCGCCTCATACGTCTATAACTTGTCTTTTAATGTGGTCGACTCAAGCTTCAAACTTGCCCAAAATCTTGCCAGAACAGTCTTAGTTATTAATCTGGGCGTAATTCAGCAACAGCACGGCAAGCTAACGTGCTTTAACATACTATTCATCCGTTGGTGTTTTTTCTAATAAATGCATGCGCCAGGTATAGCTGGTAGAATTCAAAGTTACACTTGCGCATGTGCACGAATCTCACATTAGTACTAACTTATTTCCATTTCTTATTATGTCTCTATGGCGTAGTTACATTACAACATAGGCTTATCTTTGCGTTTTTGTCGCAATACATTTTGTTTGGCAATAGCGTTATTACGTCTGCTCTTTGCGCGTAAATGAGGTGGGAATTAACAAGCGCAAGTTTTATAGGATCTACATATGGCATAGTGTCACATAACACATTACACCTTTGTCGTGTTTTGTTCCCGATATTTTTTTGCGAATAGGTTTAGTCAATCCATCGGTCTCTCCTCCGCATGTGCATGCGCGTCTCACATTTGTACGAATGTACTTCAAGATTGCAAGTTTTATAGAATCTACATAATGGCTAATAAGGTTAGTTGATCCATCTTTCTTTCTTCTAATAAATGCGCCAGGTAACATGCACTTGTGGGATTCAAACTGTTGCCCTTGTCCACGTTCACGTATCGCACGTTAGTACTAACGTAGTTATAGACTGGACGTTTTATAAATGGCTCCGTAATGGCCTAGTCAGTTTACACTATGCACTCTCGTTGTATTTCAGTCCCCATAAAGTTTTTTGCCGTTACTCTTAGTCTGTTGCATGGTATTTTTTCCAATGAATTGAGCCAGCCAAACATGCACTTGTAGACTTCAAAGTTACTTGCAATGTGCACGAGTCTTACGTTAGTACAAACGTATTTTCGATTTTTTTATAAAGTCTCCATATTGGCGTAGTTACATTACACTATATGCTTATCTTTGCGTTTTTCTTACAATACATTTTGTTTGTCAATATAGCTTTACCACGTCTGCTCTTTGCTTATAAATGTGTCGCGAAACATGCGGTGTGGAATCCAAAGTTATACTTGCGCAGGTGTACGTACTTCTCACATTAGTACTAATGTGGTTCTAGATTGCAAGTTTTATGGAATCTACATTATACATGGTATACTGTCACATAACACTTTACTCGATCGTTGTATTTTTGTCGTAATATTTTATTGCGGATAGGTTTAGTTGATCTATCGGTCTCTTTAAACGAATGCGCCAGGAAACATGCACTTGTATAATTCAAAGTTATATTTCCGCAATGGAACGCGTCTCCCTAATGTGCCTCTGGATTGCAAGTTTTGTAGAATCCACATAGTGTCATAGTGGCATAGTGTCCAAAACGTATTTTTGTCCAAGAAATTTTTTTGCCGATCTACTGTCCTTTGGTATTTTCTCTAATAAAATGCACCAGGGAAACATACACTAATGTTGAATGCACTTACTAAAGTTATACTTCCGCATGTGCAAACGTCTCACATTAATACTAACGTACAAGCATTGTTGAATCTACATAATGGTATAGTGACACATAACACTTTACACGATCGTTGTTTTTTTTCTCCTGTATTTTTTGCGAATAAGTTTAGTTGATTCATTGGTCTCTCTACGAAAAAATGCGCCAAGAAACATAGTGGAATTCAATACATTTTGTTTGCCAATAGCGTTACTAGATCTGCTCTTTGCTTACAAATATCCCCGAGAAAATTCACTCTAGAGTTATACTACGTATGTTTACGCGTCTCACGTTTGTACTAATGTGCTTCTGAATTGCAACTTTTTTAGAATCTAAATAATGGTATAGTGTCACATAACACATTAGGCGATCGATGTATTTTTGTCCTATCTTAATTTTTGCGATTAGAGTTAGTCGACCCTTCGGGCCCTCTTACAATAAAGGTGCCGGGACAGATGAACACGTTGAATTCAAAGTTATTCATTAATCATACGCATGTGTGCACATGCGCATGTATAACATTGAATTATACGTCTCACATTTATACTAATGTACTTCTGGATTGCAAGTTTTATGTCACATAACACTTCACACAATCGTTGTACTTTTTGCTAATAGGGTTAGCCGATCGATCGATCGATCGGTCTCTTTTCTTATTGTGCGCCAGAAAACATGAACTTGTAGAATTCAAACAGTTCCATGCTAACGTACTTCTTCAATTCTGGCCAAAATTGCGTAGACACTTATTAAAATTATCATAAACTATTCTTTATACACAATATTTGCGTGTTAATTGTAACCCATCACCCCCTCCCCCCACTCAGTGTTGGCAAATCGATCAATGTAAATTTCCAACATTGAATAGGGGGGGGGGTGGGGATTATTAAGCAAATTATTGTTTTGTAATAGTAAAAAAAATATCTTGACGCTACCGTCCACAAACATTTTCGCCAGGATTGTAGGCACCAAGTTTTATAGTCTATATACCATAGTGCCGTATAGCAGTTTCCACATCCGTTGTATTTTTGTCGCAATATTTTCTCTTTACGAGTAGACTTCGATCCATCTTTCTTTCTTCTAATAAATGTGCCCGAAAACATGCACTTGTAGAATTCAAACTGTTGCACTTGATATACGCGCGTCTGATTTCTATAATACTAATGTACCTCTGAATTGCAAGTTTATAAAAGCTCCATAATAGCGTAGTCAGTTTATGCTATATAATTATGCTATCGTTGTATTTTTGTCCCAATCAATTTTTTTCCGATACTTTCGTCGGTGTTGCTTTTGCGCATGTGCACACGTCTCACATTAGTACTAACGTACCTGTTTGACCGGTTAAAAGTAAGTTAATGCATGACTGGCAGGTAATATACTGCAGTTTGCGCTGAAGCTGTTCATTGATTGTCCATCATTTTCGCTCCACCAGTTTTAACAACATTTTGTGGTTTTAACGTCATGAGAATCAGGTAAGTTATTTGTTCTTATTATTTGATTCATATGTCAACCGACTGATCACTTGGAAAAGAATCGTCTCCCTTCAAAGCTTGAGTAAGAATCTTATTTCTATTATCACGCCCATTTAGGGTGTTCTGTGTGTCCTTGGTGATGTTGGTAGCCAACATCGACATGGCCGATAGTGCTGAAATATCTAGACTTAAAGCAGTCAAGAACAAAGCATTATCCTTCAATTCCACTTTCTTGAATTTAACCGACGTGGCTGTTGTAGACCTCTGTTTCTTGATGTGCTTGGAACATTGTCAATGTTTGTCATTTCAAATATGCCATGACCAAGTGTGTCAGTTGTCTTCAACAACGAAAGAGTTAACCCCGTCAGCGTTCCAGGAGAGAAAAGGATGCGTTTACTACTACTTCGTGAGTGATACGAAAATGGTAAGCAGTTATAATTTTAAATGGTTATGAAATAAACCTATATCCATTACCATATATTCGTCCCAGTCATGTTTACTAGAATTTTCAATTATTTAGCTAGTATTGATAAGAAATATACTCCTGTGTGTCAGATGTCGCATGCTGCTTGGAATTCTTTATACAAAAAGCATGCGGGCACTATTATCTTATCATCTATCCTCTATACTATTTTAACTAGACAAATGACCGACGTCTAAATGAAATCTGATTGTCAATAATCAATAATTTCAGCCACTGTTTCCTTTTTTCCTTATTTTGCGAGAATGCCACAGCATGCTGAGGCGAATCCATTAATTGGGTGCGCGTAATTGCATGATTGAATAATTAATATTAAGTGATAAAGCTGAACGGTGCCCTTGAACTTCGTGTATCACGAACTAAGGTAGCTTGATTGGCTTTCTTAAAAAGGCCTGGTGCCTATCTCATATTGTGCGTGGTTCGTGCAGTGAGTTATGTGGTTCGTGTTGTTTGTGTGTGGAATTTTGGAAACAAAATCCCTTGAAACAAATGTTATTTTAAAAATAGTGAAAAATGTTTCATGCAATTATTTTAAAGCCAAGAAGCAGCAAGTTGAGTTTATTTCCCTTCATTAAGTCATTATTACAGAAATTTGTTTTTTCTGAGTGACTTTTTAAATGGAGATTAGGTAATATAATATTTAACATGCCAGTTTAAATGCCCTTATCTCCTAATGGCTTCAAGTAGAGGGTTTTACCAAACATTAGAGGAAAAGCCAACAAACCAATCCAATCATACTGAAAACCTTGCCAAGCAACCATATGTGTGTTTTCCTATTTAGCAGTTGCGGATTCCCAGCACACTTAATGAGAACATGAAACTAAAAAATTGATTTGAAAATGTTGTCCTCAATTTTGAAATTAAACCAACATTCACGGCAATTTTCCCAAAAGCGTATTGAGCGAATTTAAGGTACAGTCTAGAATGTTATAAGCACCTTTGGGAATTGAAAATGGCCCCTAATCCTCCAATTAAATCCAAGAGAACACGATTAGAAGCATCTTCAATTCCCAGAGGTGCTTATTGTTGCGCTTTAGGGGAATAAGTATTCTTGCATTATTATTTCACTCGTTTTTTTGAGACGCAGGTCCAGAAAAAAGTTATTTCCTGAAAAAATGTTCTAATACATTGAAATTGGAACCAAATATTTTTTAAAAATTGTGTTAAATATTTAAAACATAAACTATGAATGAAATAATTTTTAATTTTTGTTATTCTTAAGATTCTTGAAACTACTTTGAATGTTCTTTTAACCACCAGGGGCCAGTTGTATAAAACTTTTAACTACATTTTGGGTAGTTAAATCGTAGTTAACTACAAAATACACAACT
>JAOTOK010028582.1:0-11582 GCA_025770025.1 Virgularia gustaviana
TAATAATAATAATAATAATAATAATAATAATAATAATAATAATAATAATAATAATAATAATAATAATAATAATAAAATTTATATCACAATCTAATATGACAGCATTCTTATTCTTAAGTCGCTTCTTTCATACGAAAATAAGGTTCATTCCGAAAATTAAATGGTTACTTTTTATCTGTTTTGTTTTTTTGCGATAACCTTCACCCAAAACCACAACTGACCCTACGTGTTAGCTCTCTAATTAAGGACTATCGCTGCCAACATCACACTTGACTAAAAGCATTAACAGCCAACACCTTTTCCTATCATGGTTTTCCACTTCACACCGTTTACAGCACTTGCCGAAAAAAGATATTTTAGGTATTTTCGATTGTTCTAGTGCCCTATATTCCTGATGTATTTTGCCGCCGTTTCTATACGCAAAACAAGTACACAAACAACCTGATGAAGCATTTTCATTGTCTTAACAAGCCTGCAGCTATACATGAATACCAAAGTATGTTGCTGCAGTACCTTTTACCCGCGGGGTAATAATCCTAAGTGTTATCAGTGAACTCTATATGATAAAACTGAAACGATAACTCCGCCGCCATCTTTGAAGACATGAAACTGCAGGTAGATGATCCGGCTTTGTTTGCTATGCAAGATTGCGTGGTAAAATATAGTTTCAAAATCGATAAATTTAGTCATTTTCACTCCCTTAGCACACCTGTATTTCCTTTAATATTAACATAGGGCAAAAAAACAACGAAAAGTGCGCACTCGTATCATGCAAGCCATGTATTATTTCGGAGAAGCAATTTGGGGCGCTGAAAACGAGAAGATGGCTAGCCTTGGTATGTTTAGAAATACCGTATCCAAAAAGGGAACTTGCAGCAAAACAACTACATTTATACTGCTGTCTTCTCGGTTATTCTTGAGCCACTGCAGCTGTTCCTTGTTAACAACACGCTACCTTAACATGTTCTGGTTTTAATCATTCCTTACAGCCTATGATATCATTTACGTTCGGCGCCAGACTTCGTGGCTTCGCTTGTCGACATCGCATTTCCTCCTTCCTCAGTTAGAAACATCAACATAGAGATGCTCTTCCTCATTGGCGCACACGCATAAACAACGAGGACTTTACTAAAAACAATATTTTCGGATAGTCGACCTTCATATCGACATATGTAACTGTATAATGCCTTCGCGCGACCGTTTGCTCGTTACATTTGATCGTATTTATAGTAGACTAGTCTTACAGTGCGGGCTTTGTAGGTGTTGCCATTTAATTGGTTTTAAACGTTTTAACTGAAAGGTTGTAATTGTATTAGAAGTCACGTCTATGTAGCACAGCTTGCCGTGTGTGTTCGTTTTAGTACGCGCGAATGTGCGGCCTAGTCATCACGTGAAAGAACGTCGCCAGAAATAGCTTACAGTAACTGTGCTTAAAAATGTGCTTACATCTCCCATGCCCATTTACATGAGGTACCACTACAAGAAAAGCATTCTTATTCTTATACATATATAGTTTCTAATTTATAAACATTTACTTCGGAAGGCTCTCGTCTAGCATCAAAGAATTCAAAAATTATAAATAAAGCTGAAGACTAGATTTTACAGCGCTAAAAAAGAGAAATTAATGTCTTATTATGACTCGTGTTTTCAATAATGGTTGGGGAACGATATTAAATGTTATTTATAAGCAATTGTTAGAGCTCGAAAATATAGAGTTGACAAACTTTGGCTACGAATATTATATTAGCCTATAGTATTCCTTCTTACGGAACTATTAAAAACAAACTGTGAACTTTTAAGCTGAGACCAATGGTAACAGTTTGAGACGTATACCAACGAACTTAGACTTAGTTTACTACAAAACGATGAACGTTTTCTTATAAAGCAGATTTTTCTTAGCAGTTTTGAATGATGGCTTCTCTAATGTCTACTAATCCATACAAGCTATATTGTTTCAACATTATATTATAATTCGTAAATATTTATAGATATACTATGGCTACTTGACTTGAATCGACCCAAAACTGCCTAATTTTATTGCTCAGATATCGATATGGACAGTATACTTAAAGCGAATTGGGTGCATAAAATATCCTATACTGTTTTTCTCAACCTTTTTTGCCAACACACTTGTGTTTAATGACGTCATTTATCTATATTTGGTAATTGCACGATGTTGTTTTGTTCAAGTGCGTGTATTTCTACACATAACATGACAAGTGGCTAAAAAAAGAATAAGTTTAAACTATTACATAATATGTTATATATATTTAATGACTAAGTACTTCACGAATTTCTGGGAGCTTTTCCTTAACGTAAAACCGTCTGGCTTTATAGAGAATAAATATGTTCACTTCAGTTGGAAAGCGAGCATTACTTCCAGCTTTCCAATAGAAGCTTTACTTCGAGAAGTAAAATCGTGCGAATTAAACGGTTAATTTATCAGTTGTGCAGATCTATGTTTGTGAGTATAAGTTTGCATGTTTATACAGATCTTGTAAATAGCGGCGCCATTTAGCGAAGATTAAGGACAAAACAGTCTAAACGTAATCGCATTTGTAGTCTGCCCTAATACCAATTACCTGCATGTGCGCATGTCTGATAGACTGGCCGACGTGGGTTGTGTTGTTTACCCCGCAAGTCTCGTCGCACATGCGGGTCGTCTCAGTACATTGGCGATGTTTTGACTGTTTTGGTTATCGTGACTTTCTGATTTTCATCAGTCAGTCATATCACAACATTAACTAAACTCAAAGTAAAGCTGAAGACTATATATTAACAACCAAATAGTGTATTTATGCGATAACCAAGATCGCATACACAACCTGAATGATATGTCTGACTACTTTTACTACTCACTGCAGCAGAATCATAACAGGATGGAAGTTAGCAGTGTTGTTCTGATTCCAACGTTACCGACTCATAGCTGGTGTATGATGAGTCAAAACTAGACGATCCATCGCATGTAGTTTGGCATTTTGGGGTATGCAATGAAGCTAAACAATAAGTCAAAAGCAGTTATCGAGACGTGATTGGTTTAACAAGGCTTGAACATTGGTTTCGAACTCGATCTCATACCTCAAAATGACTCAATACTTTATTTTTGGGTTTTCCAGTCTGTTGAAGTGTATGCTAATAGTTACGTCACACACATTTATGTAGAATGAGTCAGAAATAATCTTTCTTGTCAACTACAAGGACTTGTAATAAAAAAGGGAAGCCTGGCTTAACGCAGAACAAGTCAGAAAATATGAGGTATCCAATCTGACTTCCTGCATCATCTCATTATCGGCAATGTGACGTAATTAGCATGTACTTCATGTTGTAAGGTAACAAAAATATCTCAACGAAGCCAGGAAAAAGGAAAGTCTAGGTATTATATTTACTTTTAACCGAGCCAATCAAATACATTATTGATCGAATCACCAAAAACGAGGGCACTCATTCGCTGCTTACACGACGTCTCAAGCATACTTATACCATTCATTGGTCTGAAAGGGAGGTTTTCCAAACGAAAGAAACCTTTTATTGACGAGAATTTCTGGAGTTTCTGTCTTGACCAGTAGCTAAATTGGCCAAGCATTATTCGGAGTAAAATACTATAAGTGTGACGCACTTGCTTTTCTTAAAAATAAGAATTTTTGTAAGAAAAAACGAGGTAAAACAAAGGATGAACGTAATACTTATATATAAAGATGTGTTGATTTCAAAAAAGATGTTCGACCACTGTTGTTTCGATTCAAGTATTTCTGTCATTACTTTTGAATTTATTAAATGTTTATTAAGCCAACAAACCTGTGGCTACTTAGCTATGCTCTCGTGCAATTCAACATTCCCAGTGCATGACAAATGATTCCAATAACGGTTTCCGAGCCGAGCGAGTACCGCGCGCAAAACGAAGTACAGTACTCTCTCTAATTTCCCCCAAAATAGTGCATCCCGGCTTTGGAGCCGTTGCCAGTGATTTTAATCCCATATCATAACAATAAATCGCGTTCATGCACGAAACACGCTTGATTTTCACACCATTGAATTTTCCCAGGCTAGTCTATATTTGTATTTCTGATTCAGGTTAAACTGCTTTCACTGTGTACTGTTTATACGGCCCATTTGAAGCCGATACGATCCGTACAATACCGCGAGTTATGCAATTCCACCACAGTGCTGTATGAACCATCTAGAAAACAGCTAGCCTATATAGTGTGTGTGTGTGTCTTAACGTTGGCGGCTCTCGTATGAACTTATATCACGAGACCTAGATTCCATATATATGTAATATATTCTGGATTCCGTCCATATGTCACAGTATTTCATGTTCTTCAATATATAATATGCATATATAATTTATATATTACGTAGAATATTCGTCTGCGGCGCAGGCTAGTTGGAGTCAGAGTTTTGTTTCTACAGCATTTTCCTGCTATAGCCAGGGTTCTTCGTCGAGGGTTTGTTAACCGCATATTTATGCAAGACTCTATCCGGTTGCGTTGGAAGTTGCAAGTGTACATTTCCCTTATGAAGCTCGTATATGAAATCAAACCAGTCGGATATGCGGGATTCTGCTTTGGTAATCATTTCAACAAGCGCTCGTTCTTACAAGCTAAACTGTACGCGTGTATGTGATTGCCCAATAGATAAAAAGATACAGAGATTGCGCAAATACCCGCGGAATCAGTTCCGATGGCAGGCAAAGCTCTCGTGCGCGCTCGTTATATTAATACAGTTGTAATGTATACAGATTAGGAAGTGAGTAATGGATCTTGCTGGAAGAACCAATTGACGTTTAGTTCATCGATATATAAACAGATCAGCGATGGATAATCACACAAAGCCAAACATGTACGAAAAGAAAGAGCCTATACCTTTTGTAAGATGCACCGCAAAGTTACTTATAACAGTTTGTATCTCGTGCAATGTCACTTGAGAACTGGGGTTTAAATCTGGCTGTACGATTAGTCCTAAATTTGTCATCATTTGCATTTAATGTATTCTAATAGAACTCAAATAGGCGCATTCCCTTGGATATTTCATCGTTTCGTAAGCCCTGGTAAGCTATATATCTGATATAGATCTGGTTCCCGTGCAATCAACGCCACTGGCAGTTTCGACCGTGCATGCAGAATGCGACGATTTTATTAGAAGCCTGGCTTTCTGCGACTATGGTGGTCCCTCGCGGTCTTCTCAAAATTGAAAATCCTCACTTCCCAGTCAATTCTGCATATAATTGTCTAAAATTGTGCAAATATACAGAGCAGAATTATATATCCAGAGTAAATGGCCTGGCCTTCAATGTTTTCATGCATCCTCAGGCGTACGTTGATAAAATGGACGAAATATATTTAGAAACAGCTAGTGCCTAGTGGGAATCCGTTGTCAATCCATCGTATAGCTACCTTGTTTTAGAGACGAAACATCGTTTGCAAAAAATACACCATGAACAAAACGAAATATTTTGCTCATTCACTAAATTGTTAACTGTTTAGTCAAAATGCAGGAGTGCTAGTTGTGTTTCATTGACTGAATAAATACAAGACATAAGTAGGTAAGTGTTCTTCAAGCCCTGATGACATCTAAATACAGACACATCGTTTGAAAATGGCGAGGTCTAACAGAGTTTTTTCCACTGACTAGCTTGTATGTAGCTACTTAGACATCTGACATCATATCTAAAAACACAAGTATTTTAAGTTGCTTCTGCATGAAACGAATCACTAAGTATTTAAAGAGAAAATTGAAATTGAATTTGGCCTTTTCCAAGTGTTTTCTAATGACAGCATCAGATATATTATTTCTATTGTATTTTTCTTGTCGAAATTATCGAATGACTTTCAGGAACTAGCTTGTAGGTATTTCTATACTCGGTAAACTATGGAGAAAGACAATGTAAATTCTGCAAAACGTGAAGGGCAGACGAATAGTTTACCTTTTAATGTTTTATGTACTTTTAATATTGTTTTAGGTAGTATATATACGTACAATTCTAGATATTTTGTACATTTGTTGTAATGTAAACTTTATACATCTTGTTTATTCAGTTTCGTGGCTGCAGAAATATAGTTTAAGAAAGTATTCTTGTTGTTGGTATTAATGCACTGTGCCTGGTACATAAGATTGACATACGACAACTCATGTACTGCTCAAATGAATCTGTCAGTTATCGCCTTTATATTTGCCTAATATCACATCAACTCTTCTTTACTTTCATAAGTACGTAATTTGTGTGGGCTTAAAAATTTAACGTAATTACCTCAATATGATGGGATATCATTCATTAGAACTGTTAAAATACCTGTGATGCTTTGGAGTGCCGTACATTTCTTACCCTAACCTACAACAGCTGTCCTAACCTATCAGTTGTGCATAACTCAAACATGCTTCATGTGGTTCGAATAAAAATTGTTACAATCTGTCTAAGAGCTATGACCTAGACACTCCCAAAAGAAGACTAAATGTTTGTTAACTTCTGCTACCATGTGTTATTGCAATGGTACATACCATTCGCAGCAGCATGTGTCCGGTGACGTAGCGAATACATGGGTGGTGCATGTATGCACAATTCAACTTGATTTTAGCCGAAAAGAATCTTTGTTACTGTTAACTCAAATATTTAGCTAGGTAAACTACCCATTTATTCTTCACCCGAAGCATTTCTCAACCAATTCCCACGATAAGGATTTGGAATAGCCGGATTTGAATGAACGCAAGCCATAGAAAAGATCCCACACGAATCCTTCTTCCTGCAGTGATAACAGGGAACTATACTATATGCGATTTCACCCATAGATTGATTTCTCAGACTTACGTTTTATCTCAGGGGTGTATTAAAGTAAACCACCTCCCCACCACCAACACCACGTCGTTATATAGTTTCATCCCTGCGCGTGTCACGTGAACACAAGTGTACATGCATGGTGTTCTGCTGTTATTGTGAATGGTACTTAAGGTTAAAATGGCACCAAGCTGTAAATGTAGGTGTGTATTAAGGAAATCGCGCCTATATTAGAGACTCGTGTCCACATTTGCAACCAACTTTGAAGTTTGATCCAATTTAGGTCGAGAACAAGAGAGTGTTGCTGCATAGCTTGACAAGAGCGACGCACGCTGAGCCTACTTAACACGCGTGGATCATCCAGTCAAATCAAGATCTAGGACGTGTGACCAGGCATCGCGATGCTTCTATTTTAAACTAATGCGCGCGTCCATTGTTTGTCTTTCTGTTCCAATGCCTACACCGTTCATGTACGAAACCTCAAAGCAGCTTAACGATCGAATGTACGCGAGCGCGCGCAGGTCATGAGCGTTGCAGTAGCGGCGTGCGCTAGCTTGTGTGACTATTACTACTAAGCTAAGAAAACTTCCTCACGCCGCTATAGGACTCTGTTCCATGCAAAGGAATATTCTCGACGCTATCCTCGAACAAACATGTACAATGTAGAGCGATTATGCTTGCTACTCGTTGATGTATCCTAAACGTACCGCTATAATATAAACCCTTAGCATCGTGGTAATGAAGAAGATTAGGACACGGCTAAATATATGCACCTCAAGTGAAGTGCTTTTCACAAGCCTTAGTGAGATGATGTACTAAAACAGGCAACAAAAGTATTTCCAGTTTTTTTCATCTAGTTTGGTATAGCTACTACAATCTTATCTGCTTATTCGGAGACTGTTGGTAAATGTTTTTGCTCTAAATATATATCTAAATACACTTGAAAGATGTAGATATAATTCATTAGAAGTCGTTGAACAGCTTAGAGATAATTTGGCCGCGTTTTTAATCCAGTACGATAACCCTCAAAAAGTTACACCTCACCGACACTGCGGAGCTTTGTAGGATATCAAAACCATATTTAGATTTGCTATCAACATCTCTCAATTCTAGTCGCCTTTCTGAACAGCCAATTCCAAATTCTCTTGCCTAGTTTCGTAGGAATTCAATATTTGCTCAAATTGTTCGACAGTGAGTACACTGGTGACACCTGAGTTGGCAATCTCGAGCGGTCTAATCCACTGTTTATTCGCGCATTTCTAAGCGAGTTTTATAGGCCGTGTTTTTATGCATTCCGGCAACTAACCGAAGTTTATTTCTTTGGCTATCTTGTAGAGCATGACCTGGCATTCCGTGGCTGTGAAACCACAGGAAAACCAAGAACTGCACCTGTGAAATTGGGAGGGCGCGAGCAGAAGTCTAAGGTATTTGTGAAGTTGAAGTGTTATCAAGTATGTGCTAGGCCAAACACCCGTGTGTATTATTTACTTTAAAACACCAAATGGCCGGATATTATACAGTGCAATGAAATCTAACGATGTGTTTACGTCAAAATCACATAACAGGGACATAACGCTTGGCTACGTTGATACGATAAGTCGAAAGGTTGTTTTGTCTGTCCGGTAGAAAAAATTCAAAAATGAAACATATAATTTTAGTAAAATAAACGCTGCCTGTTATATGATTCTCTGGGTGATAGATTCGTATTTCTGCCAACTTTCGTGGAGGTTTTTGGTTTCCCTAGTCTACCTTCAGCACGGGCATGTTTCGTCCACGCCCCCCTGTTTGCCCGAACATGTTCCGATCGAAAGTGCGAAAACATGGAAATTGGAGTGTCGCTTGAACGTAAATACATTACGATTAATTCGTTTCTAAGTGGACATTTACGATGGTGCCATTTGTCTAAGTACTCGGTATTTTTTGTAGCGTACGACCAAGTACTATTATTATTATCATTATCATTATTATTATTGCTTTAATGATTTATTTACCTGACAAAAACATCTGATACAAGGAGGCATGTATTTCACGTGTTCCGGAGCACCTTCGATTTTGCATTTTTGGGGGTTGCCTTCTAGGTGAAAAGAGAAATGACTTAGAATACAGTTTAGAGAAAAATTCCTTTAGTATGCTACATAAACGAAGAGTGTGTGGCAACCGGCATGTATGACAGCCTGCAAGAGCTCTGTCGCTTCCCTATAATCCTATCCGTAGAAGGTCGAGCCAATCTCGACTAAGTCACTTAACTTACCGCGTAGAACGGGACCAGCCCGAGAAGAACCCGCGCGGTTTAACCCAAGTCTTCCACCAAAGAGGCTGCTCGCTTGTGGAGCCAAACCAAATAATGCAGCCACAAAAACAAGATGAACCACCATATCGAATCCTCGTATTCCTGTCGGGCAATCTGCTTCGGTAGTGGCTTGTAAACTTGTCACAACTCAGATGCAGTAGACTGTCAGTTATAAGAATGCCTGCGCTGAGCTTGCTGTTCGTACGATTTGTTTACAACTTTAACCAAAATTCTGTGGTATGCTTTGAGAAGAGCTCCTGGTTGTTTCTGCCTTTATTGCTCGTTGAAAATGACGTGTATGCTCGCTCCTGTCCACCGTTACCTTGTGCTGTGCCTGTGACGACGCGTTCGTGACAACTGAAGCCTGGTCAGGTAGCGCGGGTTATTTAAAGGGGCTTATCTCGAGGGATTTGACCGACGCAAGTTGCCTAAATCTGCGCTTTGTTATAGTCGGGGGAAGTATGTGTACTTTAGCACTTCCTTCTATTCTCACGTTCTCATTCATCAAATGACAACAAAAACGGCTCGTTGCTTGTCGCTCAACAACTTTCATCCCGTAGACGTAATTAACACGCACCATATTATGACAACATGTACTTCAATTTACCACGAGACCCGCGCACGACTTCGCTACTGCGCGGTTGGTCATCTTACTGCCTGATCTGTCGGGGATGCTTAGCGCACAGAAATCCAAATTTTAATACTATTATTCTCTATATCTTCTCCCAAACAATTGATTCCAAGGTTTTTTGCTACTATGAGCTTAAAGCAATGAAAATTTCATTATATTACAAGTAATTGTCTTAGGAACAGTCTACGAGGCGCCTTTCCGCTGTACCAGATTAAACCTTTGTAGTCGTTGAGTTGTTTGTTTTTGGGACTGATGTACTAATTTCTACGGAATATATTCACACTTCGTTGTTAAACTACAGACCAGCATTGATTACAGTTGGTCGAAATACGATGTGTAGTCTGGTAGTATTTACAGTGAACAACGCTTGCCGGCGGCGAGGCGCGTCAGGCGATTGGGCTACGAGCAGTACGCGTTCGTCGAAACATGCAGTGTGTGTGATGCAACACCTTGCCTAACATAGCAAGGCCAAGCATATAGCAGCACTTGTCGAAAGTTCGTGATCTATCTGCGTAGAGACAGACAGCTGCGAAGAAATGTGCTGATATAAGATAAGATTGTTAGCAAATGAGCGCGCAGGGCTCGTTGGGCGTGTCGTGTTCGACTCGTATCGTAAGCTCTGCCCTCGCGCACTGTCACAACAAGCAACGACCAAGATTCGCGAACTCCGAGTACTAATTCTTGGCGCAAGCCACCTGCGCTCCGGTGCGGACTTTTTAAGCACAGTCAAGCATAACTAAATCCTATCATTAATCCTATAATATAGGAAAGCTGTGAAGCTAGCTCCGTCTGCTTGGAATACTTTAGCTTCCCTCCGTGGTCTTTACGCCAAATCTGAGCGCTATTTCAATGTACAATCATTGTATTTGTCAAACCTCGTATCTTTTAGCCAATACTACGCGTTATGTCACCTTGTCCGTGTAACATCCTAGAATGAGCTCCATTGCTGTGTCTAATTGGCCACTAAATGTATAGGGTTAATCGTTTAGATTATCCGCGCAATTTTTGGTCGCGATGGGTTAAACGGTTCCCTGCATGGTTGTACACTATTACGGCTCAGTTCAAGTTGCGGTCAAACCTTGTATATAACAACATTCGTGATCGAATCAACTGCTTCACACAACCAGAAGGATTAATGAAAATCTCTTAATCCATTTCCTGATGAGACTAAATTGAGAAACTGTTGCCCTGGCTGATTATCAGTTGTAAGTTTTGTTTCGTTTTGTTTCGGTCGAGCCATGCAACGAGACAACGCTATACACTTCCCCCGCCTCTATCATACAAGCTGCTGCTACATTGGCCAGACAGCAAAGAGAAGCCGCCGACAGTAAACTGGCGTCGTGTGTCTCTGGTGGACAACTGAAAGGTGTAAACCGCCTCGAACAGGAGACACCAGAAAGGCCACAGCATTTGTCATGGCCCCAAATGAAGTCTAACACTCGTGTTCGGAAGAGAAAGGCTTCAGGCATTCTGCAGCCAGGTTGTCTATACCCCTGGTCTTTTGTTTGTCACCGGTCTTTCTATCACGGGAAAGCAAAAGCGTCTAGCGTTAGCCCCTTCTGAATTATCAAAACTCCATAACTGAACACTACAGGGAAAGGGTAAGGCAAGGTTACGTAGAGTTGCCTTTGTGTTGCGATCTCTTGCTATCATTATATCAAATTGTCACTATCCCATATGAGGAAATCATTTGTAACTTTCTGATTTGAATGGAATTGATAATGACATCACTATGTAAGGCCGTCATTCCCTCTCATCCTCAACATTACGATTTAAAGACGAATTCCAACACCAAACACATTGAACTACTAACCAATCAATTATTATTATTATTATTATTATTATTATTATTATTATTATTATTATTATTATTATTATTATTATTATTATTA
>JAOTOK010028593.1:0-11582 GCA_025770025.1 Virgularia gustaviana
ATTTTAGCAAAATTCATGAAAAAATCTTGGGTCTTACATATATTTTTTTGAATTTTGGGGTTATAGACACTTTAATGTAAAATCGTCAATGATTTTATTATGTCATTTTCTTATGTATTTCACGGAAGGACATGATTTGGGAAAATAGATCTCTATTGTATGCATGTCTGCTCCTATATAGTCGATGCCGTATTGTACTCTTATTTAATTTTGTTTGAATGTAAATTTAACTAAAATATACAAACAGACGATTTCTCTTGAGTTAGCTACTGATGTTTGACATTTCTACCTCCAAGCCGCCATTTTTTGGACGGAGAACACGCTGAAATTTTTCTAAAAAGTTGTGTCTAATCAAGCTCCATATTGACTAATGGATATTCGGTTTATTTTGCGGTTATTTAAATGCTTTCACAACCACATGCTTTATCTACAAAATTGCAAGGACCTAAAGTGATTTTTAGGGGTAAGTGGGGTAAGAGGATATCCTCAACTGCGATGAAATGAATTCTAAATAACTAATTTGTAACAAAATGGCAGCTTGACAGCTAATAATATAATCCCCCCGTAATTGCGTATGGGAGATAGGCCCCCGCTGCCCTAGCTGCTGCCGAGACCTGCTCATCAAGCGCTGAATTTTGGTGTAAGGTACCTAGGTGGTATCAAAGTTATAATAATATCGTGAAAAGGTATATAATGTCGTGAAAAAGACGTATATAAGATTATATTGTAGTTCTTTTGTAGTTCGTCATTGTATTTTAAAAGACGCTTGAGAGGTTCAGGGTTGCGTATCACAGATAACTGGTCACTAATGAGTACTGTTTGATTACCAACACCCATGCAAGTCTATAGATGATGAAAATGTGAATTAGTTATTAGCAACTAGTGAAAATATTTTGTATCAAGTGTGAAGTGAAATCCCTAACTGAAAATCACAAATATATTGTTTCGATAAATTAGTTTCCTAATCGCATTGTTTATAATCACTGAACGTTAACTCCCTGACGACCTCGGTCTTGTTGAAAATGGCAACATTGCCAACATTCTTGCAATTTCCTAGCATTGTAAAACGAAATGATCTCGTTACATCAATTCCGTTCAGTTAGTTTGATTTCCGCATTGTCTGATGACCAAAAGAAGGCCATTAGCAGAAACCATCCACACCGGAAACCACAGCTTAAAATAAGTTACATACAGGGGAATTAGAGAATTAGAGTAGAGATTGAGTGCGGCTACTGTCGCTAAACGTATCCGAGTATTGAAGGGCTGGTGTTAAACTATATGGGTAGTGAAAAATACTCTTATTCTTAATTTTATCCTGCACCACATTTTGACACCGATGGTATTATTCTTCGAAATACTGTAATCATGAATGTATACATTTGGTCAGTTATTTTATATTGTCAAATTAAGCCTATAAAGCGACATTTAGCTAGAATTCATAACAAGCCGACAACTTAATAAAGTATAATATAAAACATATTCCAAAGAGTAATGTCACCCTGAAACTCACGATATGAGTCAAACAAGAGACACTAGTTTTGAAAAAACTAGAGCTTCTGGCTCATATCTTGGGTTTTCAGGATGACATTATTCTTCGGAATATGTTTTATATTAAACGACACTTTAAGTTCGTGTTTTTAATTTAATTTAATGACGCTGAAACGAGGCTGATGTTGTATTGAATCGAATTATCCATATTTCAATGTTCAATATAAAAGTTCAGATTGTGCCTGAGGCTGCATTTCACTTTTAGTTTCACGAAGAAGCGTTAAAAATCAAATGTTTTCTAAATATTTTAAAGAGATTGGAATCTTGGTTTCACTTGTCATATCAGCAATAGCAGGAAAGGAAAGAACTGAATTAACCATCAGAAATTATTTTACTTTTAAATAAAATACGCTTGCAAAAAAGCATCTGGAAAAAAGATATCCAATATCTGGCTACTCTTAAATTTAGGATGACAGATAACTTTGTCAAAAGACAGGGATATGTCAAGGCAAGTATAAAATGTTATCTGGTCTCCTACTGCATAGCAACGATACTACCCTGCCATGATAAAGCGCAATCAATGCATTTCTTAAATTTACAATAGTTTAAAAACATCGAGTGTGCAAACGTCATTGTCACAACACATGTCATTACCATAATGTTTTTACGCCAGTGCTAAATCAGACAAGTACTATTATTCATAAAAAGGAGACATGTCATAGTTGTCGTGCATTTTAACAAACGGGGGAAGTACGATGGCAAGAATATTAGGCTGGAGAATCCCAACCACATTTCCCTTCAACATTTGAAATTAAAAGCAGTTAACAGTGGTATAGTGAACTAGGCATTTCAATAATGTTAATTATGGTCATCTTTGTATTTAGTCTAACAACTAAATTCACGATTTTTTTCTTTTGTTCTGTCATTTAATTTAGCGGAAACCGGAATTAAACTCCGTCAAACTTCTCCCAGAAATAATTAGTATCCCACAGAGCATACGACGACGTCTTGATATAAGCACCTTGAGAAAACATTGACTTCATTGCTGCTCTCGGTGATAAAACTAGGCGATAAAATCGCTATACTACCACAAGTATAAAATACATACGTTGGTCAAGACCTACGAGCAATAAAGCATGAAATATGGCCCTGTGGCATGAAAAGAAAGCTCCAACTGGTTATTGTTATGTTGTTGCTGCAGTATATATCTTGTTCAACGCAGTTGCAACATTTCTTTTAATTTTCTACATGGTGCAGCAACAACAAGAAATAAAAAACCTGCGAGAAATAATCAACGATCACGTACATCAGCTGCAGCATTTAGAGTTCAAGTCTAAGCAAGCGTCGACCCAAAACGATGATGAGAATGATGACACGCAATCTAACTTCGACGTAATCATAACAAATCGAAAGGTAGTTTGATATTTAAATTACATTTAAATGGTTAGTTATTTTCACGAATTTACTGCTCAATTGATTATTACTGACACTCAGTTGTTATTGCAGAAAAATAGAAAAGGTGACAATGACGATTTTGAAGAGGAGGCTAATTATTTGTCCAGGATTAAGAGGAGCTCTGGGTCGAAATGTTGTGGTATGACTAACAATAAACTTAGTGAATAGTAATCATGATCACAACTCTTTATGTTACGATAAATATAAATATCAATATTCATAACTAAAAAAGATAGTAATAAAATTACAAATGCAGCAACTTATGGTAGAAATACAAAGAACACAATTGTAATTGTCAATGCTAGCTAATAATATTTTTGATGTTATTAATCTGCCAAGTATGACTCATATTTCACCTGGAAGGTCGTCCCAATGCAATTTATATGGAATCATAACTATTTTAATAAACTTTAGATCAAATTTTTGCATGTTGAAGTCATTACACAATGTTTGCCTTCTTTTACCGTAAAGATGACCCAGCTCACTTTAGTTCACGTTTTATATGAACATTTTAGGCAAACGTCGAGGAAAGAAAGGACCCAAAGGTGATAGAGGAGAGCGAGGTAAAGCACAATTCGTCTACATGTCGTGCAAATCGATAATATTTAATTTAAGTCTAAAGTCCGCTAAATGTAATCAGGCTGCTTGCGACATCACATCAACAAAAGATATAAGGATATGAAAGATTAAATCACAACAATATAAGATATTCATTCTTTGCGTGAATTGAGTAAACTATATTTATATCAAATGCACTTGACACTGTGTTTGTTTGTACTTCGTATGTGGAGAGGTGGGCATGTGTATAATGTTATTTGATAGGTATACGTTAATTTCGTTTATAGACTTTTCAATGTTTGTGATTACTTATGTCCGTGATAAATATTCCCAATTTCATAATGGTCCAAGCATTTCATTCAAGATGCATGCAGCCGGCCCTGGGCTTATAAAGCAGGCTAAACTGTTTTTGCTGGGTACTAAACTGTTGTGTTCGTAGTCATAGAAATAACCACAGCAGTTGTTATAGCAATTATGTGCGCACGACATATATAACATTGTAAATTTATACTGCATGTGTTATATGTTCGTTTTGACGTTTCAGTCATTCAGCCTATGTTTATATTTGTATCACACTAATTATATGTCACCATCATCGACATGCCTCAAAACCATTAATATTTTTCGAGGCCAAAACAAAGGTAATGTGAGCCTGAGCCATACTCTATTAGCTTAAGAGAAATGCTTCCGGATTTACTTAAACATGACACGTCACACGCAACCCATTGTATCCAAGTTTAGAACACACTTGATTTCGTATCACAGCTGGTATAAAGTAAATATATATAGCAATACTTTATTAATGAATGAATCGAAAACATAGGGCAACGAACCCATTTTTATTGAGACACATCTCAATAACTTAATGAAGCCATGGTTTACCAAGCTTAGATAAGATTGTGGTGAAAGGTCCAACCGCGTGTATAATTTTGCAATGCCACTGTTTGGTCTTGCATACTGCAGTGTATTACACGATACTTAAGGATTAACCAAAGTTGTAACCTTTTTTATCAATTCTAAAGTTTTATCATGATAGCATAAATAAAATGGTTAATAATGAATTACCAGCGTATCATGCAGTGGAACGTGTCGCTGAGAATCCGAAATCGAGTTAGTTTCTTTTTTAACATCCGGACAAGGGTCGTTTGACTTCGCTCATGGGACCCACATATAAACAATTTCCGCTTAAACCATGAAGGAAACACTACACGTTTGGTAGTACAAGGGCCTTTCTACTTGTATTTCATATTTAAAGCAGACTGTTCTTATAAAGTTTCATGGTAAGGCAATATGGCAGTCAGTGAACTAAGACGAACAACTAAGACGTCCTCGGCCACTTTAGAATGTCTCTGCTAAACAATTGTTCTTATTATTGGTTTTCGACAAATAAAATATTGGTTTAGATATGGGCGTAATAAAATTCTTAAGTTAAGACGGATGGCGTAAGCAATAATGGTGCAAGCAATGGTGTCAGCGTACATAACCAAGCTCCTCAACGAATTAGACACACTGTTTTAGTAAACATCATTGCATGTGATAATACGAGTTTACATTGTTGCAGCTGTGTTTGCAAGACAAACAAATGTTTACGGATATCACGTATACTCATTTATATATACGAATACGAAAAAGCCAAACTTTTCTTTTCGGTAACAGCTTTTCATTTCAGTTAATTTACTTAATTCAGTTATTTTTTTACAATCTTCCCCATACTTGACAGGAAATTTCCACAGAGTTTTAACTCTAATTATGCGGTCTCTTAAAAACAAGATTGAATTTCTAAAGCAATAAAACTTCTAATTGTAAAAACTGCAACCAAATTAAAGAATTTTGCCACGCTTAAATTTTGACAGCTTCGCTTTTCATGCCTTATGCAAGACGGTTTGTTGCTCGGTCGCACAAACAGGTTTTGTCATCGGTTGTCAACCTTTTCCATATAATATAAAGCAGCTGTGTCACTATCTGCGCATGTTTTCTGCGCACATTATTTAAACTTAGTGAATGTGACAAAAACTATCTGAAAATATTTGATACATCCGGAAAGCATGAGGTTGGTACGTACGATAGAATTAGGCTTGTATGGCTCAAAAGCTCAATTTAATTGAAACTTAAGATCGCCACTTCAAATTTGCACTAGCCAGTGGCATGTATGTAGCTATCATTCTTGTACTTTCCGGATGCATCATGTCATCTAATTTATTTCCTGACTGCTTTCTAACATATTTAAAACAATGCGTACAGAACTGATAGCAGGACTGTGATAAAGTCCCTTCAAGAACCAATGGACCCTTTCGTTATAATAACCATAGACAATCGGGAACGTCTTTATTTTAAAGTACAGTAACTACCACCGCAGCCTGTTGCTTCGGCCCCCATATTGGTCTAGTGATGTATACATATGTGAGTGATGTGACAAATCATCGCTAACATTTACAATTTCGCGCAGGTTTTTCGCATTACATACTACGAATGTACACCATGTCAAAGTCCAAGTGAAAGGACGATTCAATAATAAGATTTTACCCCATCAATAGGATTTGCAGGAATGCCAGGAATGCCAGGACCCAGAGGAGAGCGAGGTCGCCGGGGACCAAAAGGTAAAATGTACTATATTGATCTTATTACCGGTTCATGACAAAAAAAAGTTAAAACTGTGTCTTTCTTAGGAGACCACGGCGAAAAAGGTACTCAAGGATTGAAAGGTAATATTTATACAGAGTATGAACGGATTGTGAATGCTTGGCAAATATTCCATGGGCCCACGGCACCATTTATCTATAACATTTTTAATACGCGGTCTTCACATCAATTCGGTCTTCCCGAATTTGCTTGAATGTATACGAGACAATAGCATGAAATCGAGGCGGGCAATTATATCTATTGTAATATCGTGAGTTTCAAATTCGGGAAAGGTCTATATAAACAAACAAATCAAAACACAGTCGCCCAGATTCTAGTCATCGGAAGATACCACTTAAAATGTCGAGTCGTTACCGTTGCTGAATCAAACAACGCTCCTATCCGTAAAGTTTCTAGATTCTACATATTGCCCAGCAAAGAACAAGAAAATTATTGTGACCAACCGAATGGCATGGAATTAAAGGCTAATTAAAATAGTTAAAATAGCTGCTGAAGCTCGTTGGACAAAGCTATATTGATTGCAGAGTGAAAACCGGAAACATTTGGATCGATGCACTGTATATAGCTGTATAAATAATAGTGTTGTGTTATTATGTAAATGCTGGTGAAATATGTATCATACAATGTCCATTTCAATCTTAATTTTGTATTATTATTTTTTATTTTCAGGTGATATCGGACCCCCAGGACCAATGGCACCACCTCAACCTCTACCAGAAGTTGTACGTGTTCATTATCAAAATTCTATACCGAACAGACTTATGCAAACAAACGACATTTAAACTCTAAACATTTTAACTGTTTGGCAACGATTCTAAAATAGAATCAAAACCTAAAATTACATCCATATCTTTGCCGTCTTTTATTTATGAAATTTCCCTTCTTATGTAATTTATTATTGTATTGATTTTTTTTTCTCTTTTCCTTGCAAAATGGGACAACTTTGTACATGACAGAGCAACATTATACAGCGTGTATCAACTAACCTACAAACAATCATTTTCATATGATCATGCATCAGAATTTCAAGGAAAGTCCAACTATTGGAATTAAAGGCTGACTTTAACTTTAACTGACATGAGCACGCCAGCAACATCGACTTTGTCCAAGTTGGACATATTTTAAAGCATTACTAAGATTTATTTTCAAATGTTTTGTGTCTTGTGGACCCAACTTGAGCCGAATCATGGCGGGTGGAAGTATGTGTGTTAGCTAATACTAAAGATAACAACAGAACAAAAGATGTTTCTTCTCTTTCATAGTATTTTACTTTGGCTAACGCCAGACGATTTTACTCGTCAACGGGGAGGCTTCGCTGACAATGGGTTAAGCTACACAAAAGCTCCAAATTCGATAGCAGTAATCACTGTATAATTTGTTTATTGTCAACTATGTATTATTTACTAACGCTGCTTCTCATTAATTTTGTTTACGCACAACCCTTGGGGTCATTTATATTCAATGCTATGCAAAATGAATACCATGCATGTTTAAGTTATTTAAGCATCTTTTGACTTGAAGTATCTTATGTTTATTAATTGGCCAATCGATTGTTTCACGGCAGAGTTTTAAAGTGATCTTAAATCTGTTTATCACGACTCGCGTAACGAGATTATCTTAATTAGATTATTAAGTAAGAACAATAGGGATAAATGGATGGATAAATTATGTACTGATGTCTCAACAATATTGGTTACAACTTCTTTTCCCGTCATTTTCTCTTCCGGCCCCATCTAGGCCCCACCCTGGCATAATAAAAAACTCGCCCCTTTTTTCGCCACTAGTTTTTTCCCACTATTAAAATCTCCTTTTCGTTTTTTTAGTATCGACAATCAGCGCATATCTCAGGTATTGGAGGCATTGGGAAACAAGACTTAGGTACAAAAATACATGATTTCTGTTATATAGAAGTTTAGACGCTCTACATTTTCTTGGTCCGTTGTAAACAGACCACTTGCCGTGACTTTATGCGGTTCTTTATGAACAGATAGCCGTATCCAATCATTTCTATGAATCGCGTTTTAGATTTGCTGGTACATGCTGGTATTTTCTGACATAAAACACTTTTTTCATACGACTTTGTATGTAAAACATATTAAATATATCACAATTCACTAAGCTTGTTTATTTTTACAGTAAAACATACAATAACGAGTTGGGTGGAACGTCACACTTCAGGAATGGAGTACGAAGATGGCTACCTCAAAGTGAAAGTTGAAGGGTTTTATTACATATACAGTCAACTTTATTACTATTCACGTAAATCACCGTTCATGGGGCACGATTTGAATATAGACAATTCTCCTGTGTTATCTGGTTACAGTAACGATGGTAACAGCAAGAATTTAAACACGAACTATATTGGAGGAGTATTTCACCTCAGGAGAGGTCAAAAGATTTCCGTTAGCACATCTTACACATTAAATTTTTATTTTGATTCACGCTCAGCCTATTTTGGTTCATTCATGGTTCACCCTGTTCAATCAGCAAAGTGATTGCTTAATGTCAATGGTGGTTTAAGCGATTCTGTGTGAAAAACAGTTGACCTACCTTAAGCCTTCAATTTAATTTTTTTAACGGCGACAGTTGACTCTTGATTTTTCTCTAACGTCTAAAGTCAGAATATTTGACTGGTCAAAGCCAAACGATTTTTCTCTTAAAGGAGCTCTCATCAGGAAAGTGTTAGTTCATTCTTCATTATGAAAAACAGACAGCAAACCTCAAAAGTTATCAACATTTGCTCAAAAAGCGCATTTCTTCAACCTTGATAACAGTATGTGGGAATTAAAATGCTGCCAAGCGCGTTTAACTGTATTGCAGAAAATAAAATCTGACAATGGTCAACAGTTAACATGGAAAATATGTACACTAGTACTCAAATTGCATTCGATGTGATCTTCATTTAAAGTGACTATTTTATTGGTAAATAGGGAACCCATATTTTCCAATACGGTTTTCAATATACTCCGCTAGAAATTGTGCATAAGATCGTGATCTTACAGCACAAATTCATGTAATTAATATCTTGTAAGATAATGTACAGGAATCTGTAGGATTTTAAGAGGTTTTCTACGATCCTGAAGGATCCTGTAGGTGTCTATAAAAGTCTGTGAAATCCTACTTAGGATCCTGACGGTTTAGGGTATTTCTGAAAAAGTGACAAAATATTAATCAAAACAAAATGCAGGATCTCCTACGGAAGATTTCAGCATCTTGTATCGGGTCCTAAAGAACCTACGGCATCTTACAGGATCCTATTTTACAATCATTACAAAAAAATGGTCATTCGCTTAATGTGAATAAAAAGCACATATTGAAACGTTAACATACAATACAGGCGAGCTTTCAAAAAGACGCAACTCTTGATCAAATTTTTGTTGTTTTAAGTTCGTGGTAAATAGTTTAGTGATACATTCTGCGGTTAGGGAGGTGATTTATTTAGTTTGTCATATTATTTTTGGGAAAATTAGCATTTTTTGTAGATATTTCATATTTTTGATCCGTTTTGTAATTAGTATTCAATTGTTGTGTGCTAGATGCAACCATGGAAAATTGTGTAAATAACGATGTATAAATAACTGGAAAGAACAATTCCTGTGATGTAAATAGATGTAAATATATAGAAACAATTTTCTTGTTAACTAAATGTATATATAAATTCAACATAATTTTTGTAATTAAATATTTATCATTGGTAGATTATGATTGGACTATAATTTTCATAAAATCATTAAACGTTTTAAGAAGGCAGAACGAGCGTTTTACTATTTGTAAAAATTTTCTACCCGTCCTTCTTAGAGAGAAAACAACATGACAAAGGTTCTGGGGTAGAATTGTGCTTACTCGAGAAACGAAAAGGTGATAAATTGACAATAAATGTGTGAAAAATAGCTGAAATTTCGAGCAAAAGCCCATAATTATTACCCATTCGACCTGACATAATGGTAGTGCTTGCAGTAACTTTCACTGTTTACCGCTGTTAGCAGTGGAGTCGTTGATTCATGTACGCATTGCGTGTCTATTTTTGCTTAACGTCACATCTGAATAATCTCTAATATTCACCAGCTCACTTTTAAGCATGCAATAGTAGATCTCATTAGTGATACAATTTTGGTTACTGATTGGGTGAAAACGCTTGTATTAATAATTATCAATATGTTTTACTAGGAATTAGGTAATATTTTCTTAAAAAAGTTAATACCATCACCATGACCATGCCATACACTACAGCATATCAGTCTATCACGATTCACGCAACTAACGCAAGCAACAATATTTTTTATTTAAATCATAAGGTTACCTTAGTATTATGAGTCCACATGGTCTAAATCTTCATATTTATGATATTCTGCGTATAAATAACCAAATACAATCCACCAAAACTCATCAGAATTCGTTTGAAGGTCGCCATGTTGATTTTCTCTGGATTTACTCGACCCAATCCCTCGCTTGTTCAAGTTGGGCCTGCGGACAATTATCCCTAGGATCGAAGCACGTATAAACATGGCGGCTTTCATCATTTGACCAATTTGAAGGAATATATATCGTTTTATGACTATGAAGTTTTGAATCCCAGAAACCTGTCAGAGTCAAAATAAGCATACATAGCAAGTAAACATCAACTGCTATTGTACGTATATTAGCCAATTTTTATTTTGAGTTTTTTCTCGAAAGTTTGAAAGACGTAAAACTAGTAGTATTATGAAAATTGCATTTATACGAAATCACACTTGTTTACGAAGAATTAATAAAAAATCGCAATTGAAACGTTTGGCAAAATATTAATGAATTATTTTACCAAACAGGCGTGCGATTTATCCTTCCGCTATAATACCATGTAATTTCCTATAGTAATATACTTTATTTTTCAATGAGCACTATTAGTATTAAAGTTGCATGTAGCTCCACTATTTTCGATCTCTGCTGTTACTTATAAGACAATAACTATTTGAGCCAGAGTCTTTGCAAAGTAATGGTACGATGTGATTTATTTGGATTTTTTATTATAATAACTATTGCCGATCTATATGGATAGACAAATATTCGCTATTTTTGCCGCACTTACCTCTATATGATAAACGAGGGTCAAGGGCGACGGTCGATGAGTGTTGGAAACTTAACCTCGTTTTGCCGCCACTGTCAAACACCGTTTCATTCACTCTCACCAACATTTGGGAGTGAGTAAAGTGAAGTCCATAACACTATGACAGGTTCGGTAAAACAAAAACGAGTCTCTAACTCTCTTTGACTCTCAATTGGGCCTTATAGTTAAAGAGCAAAAAGCAGGAGCCTGGTGTGGCCTGGATGTCAGAGTGAACATGACCGAGGCAATTGAAATCAAAGACACACGTAGCCTTTGTGAGATCATATCTAATACGTAAAATAGACTGTCTCTTGCTGTATTCCGATCTAAACGCTTTTAACATATACGATGATTATCA